>BMAC01000472.1:645838-662869 GCA_014905375.1 Phtheirospermum japonicum
ATATATATATATATATATATATATATATATATATATATATATATATATATATACACACACATACACACACTAGTATTGTACACGTGCGTTGCAAGATAGTTTTTTTTATTTTATTTTATCTAAAATAAAAATAATTATTTTAAATTTATTAAAATATTTAAATAATTAATTGTATATATGTATACTTAAGTTATATATATATATATGTATATATATATGTGTGTGTGTGTGTGTGTGTGTGTGTGTATTTCGGTAAAAACCATCACTGGTTCTCATACCAGAGATGGTTTTACCTTAACCGCTCCATATATATAAACCATCTAAATATTATTTAAAGATCAAGTAGTATTCAAAATGATATAACTTGATTCATAAAAGGATTGTTATTAGACGAAATGTACTTTACAAATTATAAAAAAATTCCTTATACACAACATTTGTAGTTTTATTACTATGTCTATTCTCATCATCGTCGATCAATATTTTTAAACTCTTACGATTGATCACCCTTGATATAGGAATGTATAACTGACCATGACTTAAAACTGGCTTCTTCAGGAAAAGTCCAATGTGAGAGAGAGATTTTCCTTGAATTTTGTTGATCACCATAGCATATGACACAATCAGAGGAAATTATCATCGTTGGAACTTGAAAGGCATCCTTGAATTAGATGGCATGACAGTCATTCTATGGATTAACAACAATTCACCTGCATTACTTCCTTGAGAAATATTACCCTATACAATATGATCGTCAAGTTAACAACCAACATTACACAACACAAGGGAATGATCGATATTTCTCAACAACGTGAGTGAAAGTCTAATTTTTAGTTTTAGCTCATGATTAGTACATATTTGTCCTTATTTTTATTAGAATTTTAGTTAGTTTTCTTATTATTTTTGGTATAAGTTGGATAGTTTAAGCTTAATTCCGTATTTTTATACTTCTGGCTTATTTTACCATATTTTGATCGTTAATAATTAGAATAGGTGATTATTCGTTGTTTTTCACCTTACAGCTAAGTAACTGAAAGAGTTCAACGCATAAAAAGATGAAGTTTGATGTTCGAGAGTCGAGAACGAGCTTTCCAGTGAGAGAGTAGCAGAAAGATCGAGAAGATAAGGCAGCAGTGAAGTTGCGTCGGTCGACGCAGGCGTCGATGCTACGTCGACGCAATTCTGCCCGTGTCGATCAACATTATGTCGACGCCAAGCCGACGTAACTATCTGAAGCGTCGATCCAAGGTGCGTCCGTCGACGCACAAGTCGACGTAACTTTCTGTAGCGTCGATCCATGCCCGCATCGGTCGATGCCTCTGCCCAATCAATGCAAGCACACCGGTCGCGTCGACGCCAAGCTTCTATTCGCGTCAGTCGATGCGTGGTCGACGCGACAGCCAAGAAACGGATTTTAGGGTTTCTTATTCTCCAAGACAAGGGAAAATTATAAAAGCCCTTCTCCAAGTCCGTCCCAAACACACAAGATACACCACTACAACCCTACTACTCTACTTCAGCTCTAGAACAACGCACCATTACATCCCGTAACAACACAGGAGATAGATTCCGGAGATTCAAGAGTCATGAGTTCCAAGATTTAATCGTTAGTTTGTGACTCGGTTGTTTGATCAAGATCTACGCAATCTCTCTGGATTAGCTGGAGAATTTACTACAATTTCTTAGTTTCAATAAGTATTCTAAACTCTTTATTGCTTTCTTAGTTTAATTTATGCAATTAAGTAGTAACTTTTCGATTATTGTTTCTGGAAATCATTTCATGCTTCAAACCCTAGATACTTTTTATGTTCGGATTCATATTCTTTCATTTTATTTTAATTGATTTTTGGTTATTGTTCACGCTTAGATAATTAATTCTGTTTACTTTACGCTTTAGATAATTGCTTTTCGATTATGCTAGTTAATCCTGTTTAAGTTCATAGATTAATATCTCGAAATTACATCTTCTAGCTGCTGAATTAGATTACTTAATTTTAATTAATGTTCATGCGTTTCAATTCCTTAGATAATCAAAGCAATCAGAATTCCCCCACCCCCCACCCCCATTTGTATAAGTATTTCGTGTTACTTGTGATTGAACAAACTATCGAGATTCCGACTGTATGTTCCTCGAGAGATGACTCGAGTTAACTTTTCCAACCTACACGCGATCCCGTTCTCTTGCGGGCAAGCTATTGAGTTTCTGACAAATATTTATAAGTAGGCACACACAAAAAGCTTGAATCAAAATTTGATGCCGTTGCTGGGGAACATAGCAAAGGTTTCAAAAATATGTTTGTTCATTTTATTTTATTTTCAACCGTCTTTTTGTATAATAATTTTCTCTAGTCGATGCGTTTAATTTGCTGTTGAGTGTATGCAAGGTCGAAGATCACTTAAACACGAACTTATACCATTCATTGACAATATTCATCGTTCCAATCAAGCGAGACCTCCTCACACATCCAAAAGCGAATCGTCTACCACCACTGATTTTGTTTGTGATCCGGTTCCTCAAATAATGTTGAGGCTAGACAATCCTATCCACAACAAAAAAAATGATCAACCACCAAGGAACCCACCTATACGACAAAGAAATGAATACGAGAGTGAACCTATTCACCCCAACGAACCGGCACAACCTCGAGAGTATTGGGAAAATATTCAACGGAATGTGATGGAAGAGAATGAAGAGCGAGGAGGAGGAAATAGGAATCACCACCACCACGACCAGGATAACTATTCTGAAAGATCTTACCATGGAGACGAGAAGGTTGACGACTGGCTCGCCAATAACCACTACAATGAGAGGAACGAGTACGATAGAAACTACGCGAGGCCCAGTAATCAAGAGAGACACCAACGGGGGGGGCGCGAGCCAATACAAAGAGAGTTCACGACTCCTCAAGTGGGTCCCTATATTTCTGCTATTGTGCTGGGTAGAACTGCAAGAGATTTCGAGCTGAAACCTCATATCATCAACAACCTCCCGACATTTCATGGCCTCGCCAACGAAGATACATTAACCTTCCTCAAGGAATTCTATGCCGAAGTAAGTGGGATACCATCTCCGGGACTTCATCACGAAGACCTTCAAATGGTGTGCTTTCCAAGATGCATGAAGGATAAAGACAAATCTTGGCTACTTTCACTAGAACTGAGATCTTTGATTGACTGGCCCATGGTTAGCGACAAATTCATAAATTAGTAGTACTCAGCATAGACGACGGGCCACATTAGGAGACAAATAGCCAACTTTGTCCATCAAGATGGGGAGTTGCTTCACGAAGCATAGGAACGTTTCAAATCATTATTGCAAGCTTGCCCACATCATCAAAACTCTCCGGAAATGGTAAATCAATTGTTCTACGAAGGACTTTTGGACTCCTACATAAACAACGTCAAAGTAACTGCTGGAGGAGATTTTGGATACTTGAAAGAAACGGAGGCGAAGAAACTGTTTGAGAAGATGAGTGAGAAGTCAAGGCAAACAAGCTCTCGACCAAGAAAGATAAGAGTTAACGAGGCGACTGAGGTGCCAAGCAACGAATCCGTTGAGACATGCAATCACTGTGGGGAGCAAGGGCATTTAGTAGACACATGCAAAATGGTGTGTTACGACGAATGCAAAGCCGAGGCGTACGCCATCAAGGATCAAATGCGCCACCAAGACCTTCCAACTTATGAACACAGACCTACAACAAAATTCAACGCGCAACATAATTCTCCTTACTTAAATGGGGGCCTGGAAATCCACATTTTGCCCCCGCACAAACTGATTCACTGCCACCACCACCAAACAAACTGCCACCATCCGGGCCGACACCTACTCCGATACAGCCAAATGATCAACTGTTAATTTGGCAGCAAAACCAAGTCACCGAAACAATCATAAATAGAGATGGGCTCGCCAATCTAACTACGCAAGTTAATAAGCAGGGAGAAGTTCTGAGCGACCTCTCCAAGAGTGTGAAGAATTTAGAAAGAATCATGGGCCAAATGGCAACATCTATGGCGAAGGCGGAAACGAGAAAGGAAAATTGCCGAGCCAACCAGAGCAAGCTTCAGCTGTCCACATCTTACAAAGCGGAAAGAAGGTAGATAATGGAATCGAGGAAAAGGAAGAGGAGAGCACGGAAATCCCAACTGCAATTTTCGCCGAAGGATGACGACCCCAAACCGTTGGACATAATGCATAAGTCACCAAATCCTTATATTCCGGGTTCTTTAAAAGGGAAGCTTCCAAATCCATCCACCACAATTGATGACCCCACCAAGCCTCCAAATCAACAACCAAAGCAGCTAGCACCTACTATTCGAGACAAGGTTCCCTTTCCGAGTCGCCTACGCCCAGCCAAAGAAAATAAAAAGTTCATGGAACTTTATAATCTGCTAAAGAACGTTAATGTTAATCTTCCTCTTTTGGACGTAATTAAAACAATGCCCGCTTACATTAAATTTTTCAAGGAGTTAGTTGCGAGGGAACGGCGATTGGAGACAGCTCAATGAGTAGAATTAACCAAGGAGGTGAGTGCCATTTGCAAGGGTCCGCTACCCAAAACGAAAGGGACCCGGAGAGTTTTTGCATAACTATCACCTTAGGAAATGGGCAAACGGCACGTGGGATGCTCGACCTTAGTGCAGGAGTCAATTTGATGCGTACTCACTATATAAGGAGTTTGACCTTGGAACAATGAAACCCACTACGATGCGACTACAATTGGCAGATCGATCGATTAGACAACCACTGGGCATAGTTGAGGATGTATTAGTTAAAGTCGGCGAGCTTGTAATTCCAGTCGATTTTGTCATACTTGATGTCGGCGAAGTTCCAAAAGAAGGCACTGAGCATACTATTCTGCTCGGTCGACCATTCATGTCCACTTCTCATACGCTGATTGACGTGCACAAGGGGAGGATGACCTTATCCATTTTGGGTGAGACCGTCACATTTTCGCTTAAAGAGATCCACAGCACTCCTTCTCCGTACATACACGAAGATTTTTCGTTTATTGATCCTATTGCTTCTTGTATTCACGAGCTCAAAGGGATCACTGTGCTAGATGAGTTAAGTGTCGAGGACGACACAAAATTTTTAAACAGGGTGGCAGAGATGTTGAAAAAGACTTGAACGAATCACTGAAGATTATGAAGAAGTTGAAGATTTTGATGAGGAATTGTGCGAAATAGTTAACGCGCCCGAACTTGGTCCGAAAATGGAGTTGAAACCACTGCCAAGCCATTTGAAGTATGTTTTCCTCGAGCCCAATGAAATGAACCCCGTCATCATATATTCAGCATTGGCGGAGAACGAAGAAAAAGAATTAATTGCGGTTCTAAGTAACCACAAAGAGGCAATAGGATGGAGCATCAGCGACATCAAAGGGATAAGCCCTGTTACTTGCATGCGCCGAATCGAGTTAGAACCCGACCCCAGGCCTGTTAGGGACAGTCGACGAAGACTGACACCAACGCTTTATGAGGTGGTCAAAAAGGAAATTTTTAAACTTAAAGACGAAGGAATTATCTTAGCTATTTCTGACAGTAAATAGGTGAGCCCAATCCATGTGGTTCCGAAGAAAGAAGGCATCACCATCACCGAAAATGACCAAGGCGAGATAGTTCCAACCCGAATAACGACTGGATGTCGTATGTGTATCGATTATAGGAAGTTAAATGTAGCCACTCGCAAGGATCACTTTCCTCCGTCGTTCATAGACCAACTTCTCGACAAGCTTGCTGGACATGACTTCTATTGCTTCTTGGATGGCCTTTCGGGCTATTACCAAGTAGCCATCACTCCGGAAGATCAAATCAAGACAACTTTCACATGCCCTTTTGGAACGTTTGCCTTTCGAAGAATGCCCTTCGGTTTGTGCAATGCACCAGCGACTTTTCAAAGGTGCATTCAATTTTTAGTGATTTTATTGATGATTTTCTTGAGGTATTCATGGATGATTTCTCATTTTTGGGTCATCTTTTAAAAATTGTTTATCTAATTTGTCTAGAGTTTTAGAACATTGCATTGAGAAGAATCTAACCTTGAGTTGGGAGAAATCCCATTTTATGGTAAAAAGTGGTACTGTTCTAGGTCATGTTTCTAAAAAGAGTTTGGAGGTCGATAAAGCAAAAATAGATGTGATTGAAACCCTCCCTTCCCCTCGAGATGTTAAGGGAATTAGGAGTTTTCTGGGTCATGCAGGTTTTTATAGACGTTTTATCAAAAAAAATTCAAAAATAAATCGTCCACTTTGCAAATTGTTGACTTTAGACACTCCTTTCGTTTTTAATGAAGCATGCATGAATGAATTTAATGAGCTAAAAGAGAGTCTTACTTCTGCCCCTGTAGTTGTTGTACCCGATTGGGCTCCACCCTTCGAAATTATGTGCGATGCCTCTAATGAGGCGGTGGGGTCCATTTTGGGGCAACGTGTGGATAAATTACTTAGGGTTATTTATCATGCTAGTTATATGATAAACGATGCCCAACATAATTACACCACGACGGAAAAAGAATTATTGGCGGTTGTGTTTTCACTTGATAAATTTAGATCATATATAGTTGGAGCCAAAGTAATTGTACATACGGATCATGCTGCATTGCGTCATTTATTTCTAAACCCCAGAGTAAACCACGTCTTATTAGGTGGATTTTATTGCTGCAAGAATTTGATGTGGAAATTAAAGATAGACGAGGTTGTGAAAACTTTGTAGCTGATCATTTGTCTAGAATGATAATTGAGGAGAACGAGGGCGGGAAATTTATGATTAACGATCTATTCCCTTATGAGAATGTTTTTAATCTTGAGCAATAATTACTCCTTGGAATGCTAATATTGTGAATTATCTTGCTTGCAAAATTATACCTAACCATTTATCCTACCAAGAATGGAAGAGATTTTTAAATAAATGCAGGGATTACTTCTGGGATGACCCCTATGTGTTCAAACACTGTAAAGATGGAGTTAATAGAAGGTGCGTTCCAAACGATGAAATGGGAAGAATTCTGCAATTTTTCCATGACAATGGAGGGCATTTTGGAGCTCAAAAGACGGCATTTAAGGTGTTACAAGCTAGATTCTATTGGCCAATTTTATTTGTCGATGCATTTGAGTACTGAAAAACGTGCGACAACTGCCAGCGAATCGGCAATATAGGGAAGCGAGATGAAATGCCACAAGTACCTAATCAAGTGGTAGAGATTTTCGATGTATGGGAAATAGATTTTATGGGGCCTTTTCCTAAAAGCGGATATTTCGAGTATATTCTGGTCGGTGTCGACTATGTATCCAAATAGGTAGAAGCGATCCCCGCTCGAAGAGCTAATGAGGAAGTCGTTCTTAAGTTCCTCCAAGAAAATATATTTAGTAGATTCGGAGTGTCGAAATCAATTATAAGTGATGGAGAAAAAATCCACTTTTTCAACCGAGCGTTTGCAAGGCTGATGACGAAATATGGGGTCCAACACAAGGTAGCTACACCCTACCACCCTCAAATGTCTGGACAAGTCGAAATGAGAAATCGTCAACTGAAGGCTATCCTCGAGAAGACAGTCGGACCAAGTCGGAAAGATTGGGCGGTTAAACTTGTTGACGCACTGTGGGCTTATCGAACAGCCTATAAGACAGTGCTTGGTATGAGTCTTTTTCGACTCGTCTATGGGAAGGCGTATCATTTGCCCGTTGAGTTAGAGCACTGATCTAGTTGGGCCATTCTCAAGTTAAACATGAACTACGATGAGGCGGGCGAGTATAGGAAGTTGGAATTGACTGAGCTTGAGGGAACAAGAAACGAGTCTTATGATGACGCATGGAAGCAAAAGAAGATGACGAAAACCCGCCACGATCGGAAAATCATTAACAAGCATTTGGAGGTAGGTAAGATGGCTCTAGTCTATAACTCGAGATTGAAACTTTTTCCAGGAAAATTAAAGTTAAGATGGAGTGGCCCGTTTATGATTAAAGAGATCAACGAGTTCGGAGAGGTTACCCTTTATGATGAAAAGCGAGACGTAAGGTTTCAAGTTAACGGGCACCGAGTTAAGCTATATCGCGATGGAGAGGCAATTAGTCAAGATCATGAGAGGTCAAAGTTAGTGGACCCACCTCCAATTACAAATTAATCACTTGAATTCGCGTCGAGCAAGCGACATTAAAAGATGCGCTTCTTGGGAGGCAACCCAAGTTATTTTCTATCCCTTGTATGTCTTTTTAGTTATTTCTTTCTTTTTCTATTTTCGTTTGTTTTATGTGTATGAAACAAGATTTATGTTGTCAAGGAGAGATCAATTCACTGAACGGAAAGCAAAAAATTCAATTTGGTGGCCAACGCGCCAGTCGCATCGATCGACGCCAGCATCGACGCGGCGTCGACACTGCTTGTGCACGTGCGTCGAGTGGTTGCGCGGAATTTGGAAATTTTGGGCTGCGGTTTTTGGGTATTCTATTCCCAATAGGTAAGTGGTTTTATGGTAATTTTTTGCACGAAATTTGGATGGTTTTGGAGTCTAGATCTATTACCTTAAGAGAGTTCTAAATAGAATAGGAAACTTAATATCTCTTCCCTTATTTATAATTTGGGTAAATCTAGGACTCCTATTTTCAAGAGCTACTGATTCCTATATAAACCAACCCCCCTACACTCTTTATTTCATTATTCTCTTGTGTTCTAAGCCTCCCCATACCAAATATATTTATTTTTCCAAGCCTTTCAACACCATGAGGCCAATTCCACAAGAAACCAACAACCATGAAAATAGGTGGATGTTGAGAAAGGAGCATGCAGAATAATTGGACCAGCTGCAAGTTGAAATCGAAAAGATGAAGGATAGGGTTGGTGGTTGTCGAATGGACGAAGTTAATTACACCCTCCAAATTGACGCATTGAAGGATCAATTGAGGAGATTGGAAGAAATAAACGAGGAGTTGAGGGACATGAACCTCCAACTAAGGGGCACCATCAGAGATTTGAGGGGAATAGAGCGTGATCTCAGGCAAAGCAAGGAGAACCTTGAGGAGAGTGACATGTCCATAGGCGAGCTTCACGACGAACTTCTCTTGGCTAGAGAGACAATTGTGAAACTATCCAAGCAAAACAATGAGATGTTGCGGGACGAAGCTGAGGTTGCAAGCGAGATCGCCTTTAGGGATAAGCGCCTTGAAGAGAAAGAAGCCGAAATAGACGCAGTGGTGATACATGGGATGGGCCTCATGCGATAGAATTACGACATCCGTGAGGAGAAATCTACGCTCTTACGCCGAATTGAGGAGCTGGAGGCCCAAATCAAGAATCTAAATGAGGGGAACGCGGCACATGAATGGAACATAGGATACTGGAAGCAGTGTTTGGATGAAGCTAACAAGAAGATTGCCGCACTAGAGAATTTGCACAATGGATCCCCTTAGACTCATAAGACGTTTCCACTAGCTATTTATTTAAGTTTTTCCATTATTGAGTCATGGGATTATCCTCCTACTCTATCCTGTTTATTTTATCACAATTTTAATGTTATTCAGTTGTCTACGTGTTTTGAATCAGCATTAATAAAAATTTTATTTTTCGCACGTCCCTTGTCTTTAATTATTTCTTCGGTTATACCATGGATGTTTTTGATTTTCTTGTTAGATTGTGCAGTTTATCCTTGGTAAACAATCATTTAGCGGTAAGGATAGCAGCTCACTGTCAAATTGACAATTTGACGTCGACATGCGCGTCGATCGATGCCACCCTCCCTCGGCATCGACGCGAGCCAGGGCGAGCACGGTGATCGACAGTGTCGATAATGCACAACGCCCGACGTGTTCCGGCACTAATCGATGGTCGCCCCTGCTCGTTTGATGGAACAATGGCCTCTTGCTCCGTCGTTTGCTGATGGGCCGTGGCAGTGATTTTCTGTGTTTTATTACTGCTGATGAACACTATTTTTATTATTTATTTTTATTCTACGTTTACTCGTTATTTTGGTTTTTTGACTATTTTGTTTCAAGGACAAATCCAATCACAAGCCTCTGGACAACGGGAAATTGCACGGCTTCAATTGGGGAAATTCGACCATTCAGGGACGTTTTTCCTACTCCTATCCTCTTTTGATTTGTTTTTCTTTATGTTTATGGCAATCGAGGGATTGCCGAGTTTTTAGGGAGGGGGATGGTTGAGTATGATTGAAATTCATGTGCAATTTAAGTTTTTTTACGTGATTGATTGCTATTTCTGCGCTGAATTGCGTTTGTATGGTATGCCTGTCAAAGTTAGCTAAGTAAGATTTAAGGTTCTAGTCTTTTGAGCGTGCATAAGTGTATAGATTTTTCAAAATTATTATTTATATATTGTAAAATGGTACTTGGACTCAATTGATTTCGCAAAAACCTTAAAAGTAGCGTCAATTCAAAACTTTTTCGTGCAAAAAGCCAGTGAGTAGTCTGAGTGATTATCATCATTGCATGTGCTTGAATAAGTTTCAGTCTTGATATCTCTTTGAAACCGCTGTGTGTAGTTGACTTTGAATATGATGTTAAGGCACATCAAAAACCCTATTCCGGCCATATCCACGTATTTGTAACCACTATAAATCCTGAATGAGCCAGTCATAGACAAATAATCCATGCCTATAGCCATGTGTGTTTTGAGTCAACCCCTATAATCCATTAAAAGCGTGTGGTAGGAGTTCGCCATTTTTCTGGTTATTAGTGTTTTGAAATTTTAAAGGGATTTATGAATTGTTGTATTAAGGATCACCATCCTTCAAAAATAATAATAAAAAAAACAAAAAAAAAGAGAAGAAGACCCCATCAAAATAAATTTAAGGGGAATAATAAAAAAAAGGAAAAGGATGGTGGATCGAGTTATGACATTGCCTACGTGTTTATAAAGGTTTGTGTTTTATTGATTATTCTCTAATGAGCCTATGTTTAAAAGACAAGAGTTGAGTTTTAAGAAGAAGCATGTAATAAGCTTCAATTTTGATTAAGTGGTTGAGCTACAAGCCGGATTAGAGTTACGAGTTGGGAAATAGCCTATGTTTAAAGGCTATGTTATGAGTGTTTAGTAGGGTTTTTGATTTTGAACGAGGTGAAGCACATTTGCTTCATGATTAGACTAGTTGAGTGAGTTATTGATCATGTTAGGTCATGAGTTATCCACACGACTTATATATTCCAGACCCGTCCAAAGAGCTTTACATTACAACCCGAAAAGACCTTTTCCGATTCTTAGTGCGATAACACACTTAATTTGCGATTGAAAAGAGATTGATTTTTGGTTCTTGTTTTTGCACATGTATTTGTATGATTTGAGTGTATACACGTCCCATGCAGAAAATACTTGAGTGCTTTGAGCGTACACCCTATATATTACCCTTTTGTGAGGATGCATGAATTTGACTTTGAAAGCAACAAAGTAATAAGGGTGGAATGTTTGAAATTGCGTTGCAAGTATCTATATTTTCAAAATTATCTATGTAGCATCACACGACTCATTGCTTGGATTGATTCTCATTCCTGCTATATTTTGAGTTTATCGTTCGTTCAAGGACGAACAAATCAATAAGTATGGGGTAGTTGATTAGCACATATTTGTCCTTATTTTTATAGAGTTTTAGTTAGTTTTTCTTATTATTTTTGGTATAAGTTGGATAGTTTAAGCTTAATTCTGTATTTTTATACTTCTGGCTTATTTTACCATATTTTGAACGTTAATAATTAGAATAGGTGATTATTCGTTGTTTTTCACCTTACAGCTAAGTAACCGGAAGAGTTCAACGAATATAAAGATGAAGTTTGTTATTCGAGAGTCGAGAATGAGCTTTCCGGTGAAAGAGTAGCAGAAAGATCGAGAAGATAAGGCTGCAGTGAAGTTACGTCGGTCGACGCTACGTCGACGTAATTCTGCCCACGTCGATCGACACTATGTTGACGCCAAGCCGACGTAACTCTCTGAAGCATCGATCCAAGGTGCGTCCGTCGACGCACAAGTCGACGTAACTTTCTGTAGCGTCGATCCATGCCCGCGTCGGTCGACGCTTATGCCCAATCAATACAAGCAAACCGGTCGCGTCGACGCCGATCTTCTGTTCGCGTCGGTCGATGCGCGGTCGACGCGACAGCCAAGAAATGGATTTTAGGGTTTCTTATGCTCCAAGCCAAGGGAAAACTATAGAAGCCCTTCTCCAAGTCCGTCCCAAACACACAAGATACACCACTACAACCCTACTACGCTACTTCATCTCTAGAACAACACACCGTTATATCCCGTAACAACACAGGAGATCGATTCCGGAGATTCAAGAGTCACGAGTTCCAAGCTTTAATCGTTAGTTCGTGACTCGGTTGTTCGATCAAGATCTACGTAATCTCTCCGGATTAGATGAAGAATTTACTGCAATTTCTTAGTTTCAATAAGTATTCTAAACTCTTTATTGCTTTCTTAGTTTAATTTATGCAATTAAGTAGTAACTTTTCGATTATTGTTTCTTGAACCATTTCATGCTTCAAACCCTAGATACTTTTGATGTTCGGATTCGTATTCTTTCATTTTAGTTTAATTGATGTTTGGTTATTCTTGATGCTTAGATAATTAATTTCGTTTACTTTACGCTTTAGATAATTGATTTTTGATTATGCTAGTTAATCTTATTTAAGTTCTTAGATTAATATCTCGAAATTACATCTTCTAGCTGCTGAATTAGATTACTTAGTTTTAATTAATGTTTATGCTTTTCAATTCTTTGGATAATCAAAACAATCAAATTCTCCCCCCACCCCACCACCACCCACCCACCCCCACCCACCCATTTGTATAAGTATTTCGTGTTACTTGTGATTGAACAAACTATTCGAGATTCCGATTATATGTTCCTCGAGAGACTACTCGAGTTAACTTTGCCAACCTACACGCGATCTCGTTCTCTTGTGGGCAAGCTATTGAATTTCTGACAAATATTTATAAGTAGGCACACACAAAAAGCTTGAATCAGCTCATAGTTTGGCAATACATAACATTTAATGGTATTTTGAAACTCGGTTGAGTGGACGTCCTACAGTATGTCAATGTTTGAGTCAAATTTGCATGCATTATCAGAGCTAAGATATACTTTACATTCTCCATCACTTTATAACATCATATATTTATTAATCAAATCAACGACATCAAGTGTTGGGGAAAGAATAGCACGACCCTCCAAATAAGTGAAGCATTCAGTAGTTTTTCCAAATTGTGGATATGTGCTCGCCACAATTGACGGAACATGGTCACCATCATCTTTCAATAATAGATAACCTGGATTTCAGTTTGAACGATACCATCATTTGATCCTCCAACTATAACATCTCCTATACTATTTATCGAGTTGACAAATTTCTTTAACTTGACACAATTGGGATCTGAATTGTGATTTTGCAGCACCACATTCTTGGTCTACTTCAAAACTATGTAATGAGTCCATAAATGTGAATATTTGATCACTTTGTGAACTATGTCTGGTCTAGTGCCTTTTGAAACAACACAAAATTTGATTAAAAACTCCACCAAGAATTATTATTTTGTTACCAAATGAAAGTTGCGTATTAGAATTATTTTGCGATCTCATCACGTCTTTCAATATTTTGTCCAGATTTTTCAAAATAATGGCTATGCATCATTAGAGTTTCGTCCCAAATAATGAGATGTGCATCCAACATAATCTTGCAAGTGGAGTACCAATAATGATCGAAATCTTGGTGGATATTAAAAGTAACCCTAAATCTAGAATGCCAAGTTCTTCCTTTCGAATGAAGAAGAGAAGATATGTCGTTAGATATTACATTATGAACAATTCCACTATTAGATTTAATATATGTAGAAAGCGTCCTCTGTATCTATAGATGATAAATACACCACCCTTGGTTAAATGTACTGCATCCATGACTATATCAATTTTGGCGGAATATAGTAAATTTGTACTAATGAAAACAAATCTAGTTTCCTAGGTGTCCATTCTTTTATTTTTGAGTAATAAATTCTTTTTTAGGAAACTCAACATAAGGAAAACTCCGTGCTTCCAAATCTTTCTTATTTGCCTCGAACCAACCTAAAATGTGTTATGGTGTTTTTGACATGCGTTTCATTGCGTTCAACTGATCATTAACATTATAAAATACATTATGCTCTTCTATAAGATGAAAACTCAAACACTTAATAGGTGGAGTTTCATACTGAATTTCATAAACTAATATTCTCCATGCCGCTTCGAATGGACAAATGTAATGACAATCATAATACATGTTGATCTCATCAGTCTTTTTATCATCTGCATCCCCACATTTGTTCTGATAGAATGTTATAGTGAACCTATAGTTACATTTATTTACATATTTTAATAAATACATGATAAATATAAATTTGTTACACTATTTAACATTTAAATGAGCTACACAATTCAGTAATAGATAAAGATTATGTGAAACGACCCTATGGAGAACTGCTACTAAATATCGCGGGCAAGACAACATGAGTACCAACATTTGAGCCATCTGCTTCACCTCATAACACTACATCAACAATCCCACTGTACATCTCACTTTTTTTTTTTTGGAACACCCGAGGGATGGAATTTTATATATGAGACGTGTTAACGAAATTACAAAGGAAATACAATGGTATTTCTTGAGGGGAGAAATACCAAAACCCTGTAACGTCCATGATATACCTATTCAAACTTAAAAATTGAAGAAAACTATTATTTAAAGTGGAAGGACGGTAAACCAAGATAATCCTTCCTACATAAATTTTTACAAATTTTCGGTAACTTCTCGTAAGTACATATGACATCATGTTGTTCTCGACACCCTAATAGGCAAGAAAATCGGTCGGTTTATTACCTTCACAAAATATATGTGTTAAACGGACATCACGACCCATGCAAAATTTCATAATCTTCATTAGAGCGTGTTGTAAAATCCAATGTCCCTGCTGGTCCGGTTTCTGTAAAAGCAACAACAACACTTGGGCATCCAGTTCTATCCACCATGACTTGGCTGAGAATTCTGTTATAAGCTCCAGTCCAAATGCCAATGCTTGAGCCTCAGCTTCAATGCTACTTTGAGCTTTAAAAGATATTGAAAAAGCCTTTAGCACACCTCCATTTGAATTACGAATCAGTCCACCTCCACCCGCTTGTGCCTCTTGAACTGACCCGTCTGTGTTTAATTTGATGCAATCCTCTTCTGGTCTGGACCATTGTACCATAATGGGTCGTGGTCGAGCCTTTGATTCAGCAACTTATGCCTTAAAAACACTAGCCAGATGTCTCACCCCCTTCCATACTCCACAATCAAATCGGTTAGCTACACAAAAAATATAATTATATATCTGGCCCCGAATATTTTCAGAATTAAATTTTATACCTCTGTATTTTGCATTACTCCTATCAATCCAAATGAACCAAAGAACCAAATAGGGCACTAACACACTTAAATGTGTATTTTGTGTAAAAGAGAATGAATTAGACCAGAAATTCAAAACCAATCTCACATTTATTGATTGAGGCAATTCCAAATTTAGTAATTTTGCAAAGTGATCCCATAATTTAGAACTAATATCATTTTTAAAAAATAAATGCTCAATATTTTCAAATTTAAAATCTGAAGAAGCTAGAGGGTCCAGGTTACCTGATGTGTCACCACAATAATAACATCTTGAAGCCATGTGAAATCCTCTTTGCTGAAGTTTTGAATCCACTGAAACCCTATCCTCCACCAATCTCCATAAGAACACAGAAATTGTAGGTGTAATAAACTTGTTCCAAAGGAGCTCAAATGTTTTCTTCTTAATGTGGGGTTCCACTATGCAGAACCATGCTGAGGCAGTAGAAAAAGAACCAGTGGAAGAAGCTTTCCAAACCATTTTATCCAATTTCCAATATTCAATAGGAATAACAGATCCAATGAGCAAACTGAATAGGTAGTACAGAGCATAATTTCTGAAAATTCCAAGAACCCTCAGACCAGAAATTTTTTACTTTAATAGCTCATATTCTGACATGATCGCCTGTAACATAAGAAGTCAAAGGACCATCCCCTACCCAATGTTCATGCCAGAAACTGATGTTGCCATCACCAAGAGTCCAGAAAATCTATTTTTGAGCCAAATCCCTCACTTTACAAGTTCTTTTCCAACAATGACTATCATGAATAGATATAGGTACAAAACATGAAAGTTTTTGTTTACAGTATCTTTCCCTCAAGAAGTTTGCCCAAAGGGATTTTTGATTTCTAAACCTCCACCATAATTTAATGGAGTATGCATGTATACTATCAGATGTGTTTAATTTTTTGATGAGTTCTGACATACCACAATTTTGAAGATTCAATAATCGTATATGCATCAATTATAAATCATCGTGTGAGTCGTCGACTACATAGAATAGTGAGTACCTTCATGTCTCTTTCATGTAATCGGCGAGAAAAGAACTCCATCTGGCTCAGATATTGTTTACCCTTGCCTTTAGGTTTTCGAGGTTCAAAAAAGATATGTCTTCACTGTGGTTGTCTTCACCCCATGGAAATAGTAATGGATAGTGCAGAGCAACGTACGAAGGATGCAACTCGTTGATACGTTTCAAATTACCAGATCTCTTTTCTACTGCAATTCTCTTGTTACCACTTTGTGGATCAATATCACCAACAACCAATAGACAATTAGTTGGTCTTTTTACGGATCTATTATAGTTGATGTCACAGTGTTAATTCCACCCGATGTTGGTTTCGCACTTCTATTATTTTGCATGATTACTAAGATAGTAACAAAATATATTGTTTTAAGAAATCAATTAAAATCAAAAGTATTGATAATATTTGATAAATAACATGTTGATAGCCAATAAAACAAATACTACATTGTATTGCATTGTGCAATTTTGCATATTTTAATTAAAAAAGTGGTAAAACTATTTTTGAGAAAACGTGACAAATTTGATATTGTTGGACTCACAATAAAAAACAAAATAACACACACACACACACACACACATGTGTGTGTGTGGTGTGTGTGTGTGGTGTG
>BMAC01000472.1:666115-678534 GCA_014905375.1 Phtheirospermum japonicum
ATATATGTGTGTGTGTGTGTGTGTGTGTGTGTGTGTGTGAGTTTTTTAAGGTGTAGGGGTAATTTTGATATTATAAATGTAATTTTTGATTGAATAGAAAGTATTTGGATTATATGAGTATAAATAAAAGTCAATGAATTATATGGTAGTTGGGATTTATGGTGTAATAATAAATGAGAATTTTCCCATAAACATGTAGTTTACCTTTCTTTGTATACATGATTTATGAATATGATTATGAATAATAACTTTCATGTATATTATCTGAATATTTGTGCATTTCAATTTTAATTAATTCCTAATTAATACCAAACGATTTTCAAGATTCTCGGTTCATTAAATGGTCAAACGGTTGATATTATCATTACATAGTAAATGACTATAGGGTGCATTTACATTCATTGATTTGCCTCCATTATTTATTTTTCATAATAACCTCATGGTTATAATTAATAAATATAATATTACGGCACCATAAAATCTCCTCATTATATATATATACGCACATATATATATAACACTTGTGTATTACATAAAATTTATCAATAGATAAATATAAAAATTATTTGTGGCATAGTTTTAAATCAAAATATAAAAAGTTTAAAATATATTTGTGTCGTGTACCATATATAATCATTATTTAATTATTATTGGTATTAAATAAGTTTATATTTTAATATTTAAATTAAGTTTATTAATTATTTTTTATATACTTATAAAAAATCAAAATACGTTACATTCTCAACCTGCATATAATTTCTATTAAATTATTATTATTATTAAATAATATATATTTTATTGTACGAATTAAATTCATTAATAATTTTAAGTTACATATTTAAAAGAAAATCAAAAGATTATAATTCTCAACCATGTCGCATTGTACCAAAGTCTAATCACTAATTATTATTATTTTTACCGAAATGCCTTTATAGGTATTTCTAATGTCTCGACTATTCACAAAATGTGAAAAGCAGATGATTAATCATCTACATGCGGAAGAAATCGAATAATTTCATGGGAATCCTACAAAATTGGTTCGTTCTTTTTTTCTCATACATGATCAAAACTTTATCTGGTTCGAATCCTACTGAGAGGCCCACTGAAGATCAGAAATTGTTGAATAAACAATAAGATCTTTCTTTTGTCCCTTCCAGGCGATCGAAAAATAAAGAAGTAGTTAATATATTCTAGATAATTATGTATTTAAAAAATACTATATATTTTTATTTTAGATTGAACTCATCTATAATATTTAGTTACAATACTTAGATTGTTTCAAATAACTCTTAATTTAATTATATAGAATATTTGAAATTAAAAAAAAAAACTACTTTAATTTTTATTATAGATACAACTTATTTAAATTATTTTTGTAATTTAGTTTTTTTAAGTAACATTATCTTATATTAATTTATCTTTTAATTAAGGTAACTCGTTTAGATTTTTTTTCCCAATATATGACTCGTTTACATTTTTTATATTAGGAGAATGAATTTTTTTATTAAATTAGGCATAATATAAGTAAAGATTAAATTTTGCAAAATATAATAACCTAAAATATTAAATTAGGTAAATATGAGAATCCTATAATTAGAATTCATATGTTTTAGGATGTTTTCATACCTCCAGAATTCGTGAAGTAAGCATCCGGAAGTTCAGACTCAGCCTGAAGCTTCCTAGACAAACATGTATGATAGGGATTTTTTCCGAAGATTCTGGTTGTCCGAATTCTTTACTTGACAAACTTTAGATGTTCAATGGCTTCCTAAAATATATGAATTCTATAATATTTACTTAATTAAATGTATATTTTTTTTTTAATATTTTGTCTAACTTAATTTTGTCCTTTTATTATATATATTTTGCCTAATTTAATTTTTTATTATGTATTTGACTACTTCAATATTACCTTTTATTCTTCTAACAAAAGAAAATAGTATAAGTCATACATAATTAGAAAAAAAAATTCAAAATTAGTTATCTTAATTAAAATACAAGTTACTTATAAAATAATGTTAATTAAAAAAAATTAATTTTACAAATAATCTAAATAACTTGTATTTATAATAAAAAGATTAAAATAAAAAAAACTTAATAAAAATAATACAAATAATTTGTAATCATAATAAAAGTTAATATTAAATATAAAATATAAATAAATTATGAGTTATTTGAAATAGTTTAGGAATGTTACTAAATATTATTAACGATTCAGTCTAAACATAATAAGTATAAAATTGCATAATACAATTAATAAATATTGATTAAATACCGTATAATGCTATGTGGGTTGAAAATATGACTTTTTTTTCCATATGTTACTAAAATAATTAATGAATTTAATCTAAATGTTAAAATATTAAGTATTTAATGATATTAATAGAGATTAGACAGCGGTATAAGTACGAGTTGAATATAAATACTTTTATAGTTTTTATTATTAAATTTAAAACTTCTGTAATTATAAGAAAAAAACCTTTTATATTTACCTTTTAATAATATATATTACTTCAGAGAAGATCAAATGAAAGGAAAATTGATTGTCGATTCTGAATAATCTCCTTTGAAAATGCTCAACAAAACAAACACAAAAATCTATATTCATTAGAATCCAATTACACATATTTATCCACAGGATATTTGGACTTAATTCATTGTCCTATGACAAAGATTTAGTAGTACACTGGACATAATTAGTAGTATTCTTCAATTACAAGTCCTCTCTCATTTTAAATAAGGTATATTCTTCCCTTTCAAAAAAGAAAAAAAAAGTCCTTCAGTTTATTCTTGTTGTCAATTTATTAGGTGGACTGGGTGCACCTTGCCGGGTGCACCCTATTTTACGTGATGATATCTGATAATTATATGTGATGATATCTGACAGTTATACGTGCTGATATATGGTAGTTATACGTGATGATATGCGTCAAAATTTTAGAGTTTATGTTTACTTTTCCATTTTAGGGTTTAGTTTTTCATTTTAAAGTTTAATTTTTTTATTTTTTTAATTTAATTTTCCATTTTATTTCTATCATTCTGCCAGTTATATGTGATGATATGCGATAGAAATTTAGAATTTAGAATTTAATATTCAATTTCAGGGTTTAGTTTTTTATTTTAGGGATTATTTTTTCATTTTTAGAGTTTAATTTATTGTTTTAGGTTTATTTTTTTAATTTTAGAATTTTAAATTTTAGATTTAGAATTTCAATTACTTGTATATGTACCAGTTATATGTGATGATATGTATCTGTTATATGTGATGATATGTACCAGTTATATACCAGTTATGTACCATGGTATACTGTCCCATTCTTGTTCGGATTTGGTTTCTGCATAATTAATATTATTCATATTCTTGTTCGGATTTGGTTTCTGCATAATTAATATTATTCATATTAAATGTCAATCAAGATACATTTAAACTAATAAGATAACACAAATAATAAAATGTAAAATCAAGATATATTTACAGTAATAAAATTTTGTATTAGTCAAAATTTTATGTTACGTACTTAATAAAAATTCTAACGGCAAATAAAAAAAAAAAAAAAAACGAAACGTAGGGAGCCGTAAATTTCATGAATCACATAAGTTGCTATTGTGTAGACTGGGCCCAATATGAATTAAAATTCTACCAACAACATTTAATTACCAAAATATAAAAAATCGAACAAACAAAACCATGTTCTCTTTTAACTTAATAACAGCGCCGAAAAGTCTGTTATTCAATTTATTGAAATAGATATACGTTTTCTAAATATAGCAAGTTCACATGATATGTGCCTAATACACCAGAGAATGTACAACGCCAAAAACGATTCACATAATCAATATGCAAAAGTCCGTGTACATACAGCACCCCTTGACTGATATTAAAATCTTGTTCGGTGCATATTGACAATACTTCCTCTCTCTATATATATAAAATACTAATAATTTAGTAATATCTATCTATATATATGAGTGTGTGCGCTAATATTATTATTCATTTACTTGGCCCTTTTTTCTCGGTGAGTATATATAATGGCACCACAATACTTAGTATTGTTATTAGGCTTGGCCGTGGCTATTGTTTCGGCCGCCGAGTACCGGCGGCCACCACCGCGGAGGTCGCTTTCACAGTCGCTCTTCAAAGTACTTGATAACGTGGATTCAACTTCTCCCCAGCAGGTACAATATGGTATATATAAAATGATTCTCTTCTGCTACTTGTTTCTAATAAATATATCAGGGATAATTACCAAGAAAAAAGAATTTGTTAGTCGGTTGACGATATTCTATGACGTCATAAAATGTTCTACAATTACGCCTTTCAATTTTACATTTTCTAAAAAATACTAATAACTCGAGTTTACTATTCATGGCCTCAAGTCTTTTTTTTTTTTTTTTTTTTTTTTATTATTCATAAAACTTGGGAATGTTTGTGATAATTAGGAGTATTAAGGGATGTTATTGTAAAATCTTGATGACGTCAACAAATTTCAATCGAGTCAAAACCAAATGAGGTAAAATGTGAGGCATTAAATTTCAAGTGGTTTCTGCAATCTCAAATATTTTCTTGAGTTTTTTAATAAATCCAAAAGATTTGTATATATTACTACAATAGTAGGTTGACTAAACAAAAACAATTCTTTGATTTTGATTTTGATATTTGATTTTGATGAATCAATCATCAGGTGCACATATCATTGAGCGGTGGGGACCACATGAGAATATCATGGATTACTGCAGATCCAACACCGGCGGTAGTATACTACGGCACATCGCCTAATAGTAGCAGTGCCTCCGCCAATGGAGGCACCAATAAATACAAATTCTTAACGTATCGCTCTGGAGAAATACACGATGTCGTCATCGGCCCATTGAGCCCAAACACACTCTATTACTACCGCTGCGGCTCTACTTCTTCTCCTCAGTTCAGCTTCAAAACTCCACCATCCCTATTTCCAATTAATTTTGCTGTTTTAGGTACGCTCACATATTTTTTTCAGTTCATTGCAAAAAGATAAGTATTTACAACTGTTTCTTATAAATTAAAAATTAAATAAATAAAAAGAAATCCAAGACTCTTGTAACTCTGAAATTTCTCTATTTTACACCCGAACTTTAGTTTTGTAATTATCCTTTACAAATATTAACCGATACATTTGTATTTATTTTGATACAAGTAACGTACAAGAGTGTGATAACATTACATTGCAGGTGACCCGGGACAAAGCGAGTGGACAAAGTCAACCCTGGACCACATCGCAAAATCGGAGTATGATGTATTGCTGCTGCCAGGCGATTTATCGTACGCCGATTTCTACCAGCCGTTTTGGGACACTTTCGGGCAATTGGTGCAGCCCCTGGCCAGCGCCCGGCCTTGGATGGTCACGCAAGGCAACCACGAGGTCGAGAAAATCCCGATCGTCCATCGCGAGAAATTCACGGCCTACAACGCGCGCTGGGTTATGCCTTACAAGGAGAGCGCCTCCCCTTCCAACTTGTTCTACTCTTTCCAAGTGGCCGGCGTTCACGTCCTCATGCTCGGCTCCTACGCCGATTTCGAACCCGGTTCGGACCAGTATCGCTGGCTGCAGGCCGATTTGAGCCGGGTCGATCGAAGCAAAACGCCGTGGCTAGTTGCTGTTGTGCATGCGCCGTGGTACAACTCCAATGAAGCGCATCAAGAAGAGGACGAGTCTATTGGCATGAAGAAGGCCATGGAGGATTTGCTCTATAAAGCTCGCGTCGACGTCGTTTTCGCGGGCCATGTCCATGCCTACGAACGCTTTGTAAGTATTATCTTTAGCAATTTCAGTTATGCAAATTTTAATTGTTGCGCATCTTTTGATGCTAATAATTCTAAAATTGGGTGAATATATGGGTATTTCCAATAAGCTCGATCAAAAATTTTGACAAAAAATGTCACTCATAACCAAAATTATTATACAAATATGCCACCCGCTTTTACTTATGTAACCAAATTCCAATTAAGCTTATTATTAATAGTACATACAACTTACATATTTGCACT
This sequence comes from Phtheirospermum japonicum, assembly GCA_014905375.1. NCBI lineage: Eukaryota > Viridiplantae > Streptophyta > Magnoliopsida > Lamiales > Orobanchaceae > Phtheirospermum > Phtheirospermum japonicum. The sequence goes on from BMAC01000472.1 coordinate 672,141, forward strand.
TGAACCTCAAAATTTAAGGTGCGAGTCTACAAGGATCAAGCCAATGAATGTGGTCCTGTGTACATAACAATTGGGGATGGAGGCAACCGCGAAGGCCTTGCTGTGAGGTAATTCATCAATTAGGAGATTGTTCACCAATTTTATTACATATGAAAAAAAAAAAAAAAAACCATTTTGATTTTCATTTTTCATCATATTTAGATAATATTCGTTCTTGGTAGTTATTTAACAAACATTATCATAATGAGCAGGTATATGGATCCAAAACCAACTATATCTGCATTTAGAGAACCAAGTTTTGGACATGGGCAACTTTGGGTAGTAAATGCGACCCATGCCAGGTGGGCATGGCATAGAAACGACCAAGACGGTGCCGTTTCATCTGATCAGATCTGGCTGACAAGCCTCCATTCTCTTTCTACATGCTCTTAGTTTTATTTTTTAACCAAAAACATAAATAAAATTCTTTAGTTTATTGAATGAAAGTTATTTCACCACAATCATGAATTCGGTTATTTTGTTGTTTCCTCGATGTTTAAAATATCCAAAACAAAATACAAAGTCCATATACAGTTGGGCTGGGCGATTCCTTATTTATGGGCCTACTTCACCTTCCATTTGAACCTTAATCGGAATTGGGCTGGGGCTAGCCATGCTTGGCCCATTACTTTTGGGTCTGTTGAACAAGATTATTAAAAGGTTCTTAGCAATTGTCGATCTTCGCATATAGTTGAAGAGATAGAAGTACAAAAAGTACATTAGCATTGAAGAAATAGTCCAATCTAATGATGAAACATGAAGTTCACGCTATTGAGAACCTAAGCTGTGGTCATGGACTGCGAATGATGGGGAAGAATTGGTCCCCAAAAAATAATTTTGTTCAACGAGGAATTTACAATATTATCCTCGGATAGAACGAAATTAGCAAAGTCAAACGTTGAAGACGTGCAATATAGACCTAACTTCTTGAGGCAATAAGTTTTAGCTAGGTACAGCGTTCAAGCATTTACCCAAGTCTCGATTTCTTATTTTAAATATAGAGTAAGGTTTTTTGTTTTCTCTTTCATGGTTATTTATTTTTGAAAGTTTTCGACCGGTAACTTTTCATAAATTGTAGGGATGATCACGGTTCTGCACTTGCCGGAATTTTTTATAGTATGTGAAAAAATTAAGGAACAATCGGGTGGGTCTGGTTATGGTTCTGAAATAGATTGTTGGTTTATCGAACCTTATTACTGTCTAGGTTGATTATGCATCCGGCCTTGTTTTACCACACCATTACTAGATTTTGAAATTGTTGGTATGAAGTAGGGATAGCAATGGGCCAGGTCGGGCCGGGTACTAGAGGACCCAAATCCGTCCCATCCACTCCATGGGTCGGGTCGCCTAGTTACGAGTCGGGTCGGCGGGTCGACCCGTTGTAATAATTTTTTTATTAAATTTAAATTTTATATATATATATATATATATATATATATATATATATATATATATATATATACACGCACTAGTTTAACACAACGTGTATTACACGGGATTTATAAATAACTAAATATAAAAAATATTTGTGAAATTTACAAAGTTTTAAATTTAAAATAAAAAATTGAAAGGGTGTGTTCTCAACCGGTGCGACAATTTATTACATGCACCTGGGTGCACCTGTAAGAATCTGCTATTATTCAGTTATACGTGATAATATATGATAGTTATACGTGAGAGAATTTTTTTTTTTTACCTCCTGAACTATGGCCATTTTGACACTTCGTCTCCTAAACTTTTTTCGTGCAAATTACCTCCTAAATTGTACGAGTTTTATACTTAACCTCCTGAACTTCCGTTTTTTGTGGAACTTTTGGTCAGAGCTCACTCATGTCACATGCACGCTTACATATAAGGGGTAAAATTGACTTTTCATCTCCTCCTCATGACTCCCGCTCAAAATAATGGCACGTGAGCACTACGTAGGTTCCAAATCCTACGTGTATACATATATTAATGTGAACATTATCTTATCAGGTCACACGATTGCTCGCGTGTCATTGATTTGAGCAGGAGTCGTAAGTAAGGGATGAAAAGTCGGATTTACCCCTTATATGTAAGCATGCATGTCACACGAGTGAGCTCCGACCAAAAGTTCCACCAGAAATGGGAGTTCAGGAGGTTAAGTGCAAAATTCGTAATGTTTAGGAGGTAATTTGCATGAAAAAAGAGTTTAGGAGGCGAAGTGTCATAGTTCAGGAGGTAAAAAGGAGTTTAGGGTTGACTTTTACATTTTAGGGTTTAGTTAACTATTTTTAGGGTTTAATTTTCCAATGTAAAATTTAGTTTTTCATTTTTTTTATTTAGTTTTCTAATTTAGAGTCCCGTCAAGAATCTTTCATTCTACCAATTACACTAGTTTAACACCCGCATATTATGCGGGAATTGAAATGAGTAATATTTATTAAAAATATTAAAAGAATAATATTAAAAATGGTACATACAAGCAGTAACATTATTTGTTCTATTTACAGGAAAATTATTTTTTACAATGAATAATTTTTATACACACAACGACTATTATTTGTTCTAAATAGTTTTCACAATAAAAGATTTTCAAATTTTTTTAACATGAGCCATGAAATTAGTTGTAAAGTATATCAACATACACTAAACATGACTGGGAAACCCGTAGAAAATTGAGTTTTAAAAATTATAAAATGTACAACACCGCGTGACGTGTGAATATGTGATATAAAAAATTAGAATTTATAAGGTACTGATAATTCAATTGAAAAAATATCGTACATCTAATTTGTAGTATATGTAATATTGCTTTATTATTATTATTATTATTTGTTTCTTTTCTTTATGCGTAAGACACTAATTTATTCGTATAGTTATATAATGTGTGTATATCAATGCATTATATTCTGATTGGATAAAGAGATTTAGAATATATTTAATATTTCTTTTCATAGGCGTAGTAAATATTATTATTATTATTTTTAATTTAATTTTATATTTTTTGTTTCCCTTTTTTTGGGGGGCAACATTAGTTTTCATATATATATTTTAGTGTTATTTTTAATTTATTATTTAAGGATTAGATAAAGAAGTTTAAATTTATATTTTTTATATTTATTTTCATTTTGTAATAATTTTATATAACTCATATTTTTCTTAAATAAATATTTAAAATTCTAATAACACTGTTTCAAATTTTATTATAAATAAAAATTAATTCAACTTATATATATTTTCTATAATTAAATGTAACTTATTTATACTTTTATATTTAAAAATTAAAAGTAAAATATTAAATTAGGCAAAATATATAAATAAAAATATTAAATTAGGTAACATTTAATAAAAGGAAGTATTAGTAAAAATAAAATATTAGGAAAATATTAAATTAGGTAAAATATAATTAAAAAAACACTAAATTGGGTAAATATTAGGCTCGGATGATACCGAAGTACCAAAATTTTTTCTAAAGCTAATGAAGCATGAGAGACAGACACATATGGTAGGAGGATTTTGCATTAATATATAGGGGAGATAACTATAAAAATAAATATAATAATAAAATTTAATTAAAACAATAATAAACTAAAAAATATTAGTATTATACATTTATAAGTTTAATTATAAGGTTTTTTGTCTTTTATTTTACTTTATTAATATATATTATTCATAAAAATATCATTATAAATATATATATGCCAAACATAAAACTAAATGCAAAAAGATTTAAATAATTATATGTAATAAGTTTAAAAAAATAAAAAATAATGGGCGAATCGGGGCGATGATAATACCCGCCCCACCCCGTCACGGGTCACGGGGTGGGGCGCTCCAATTGGCACTAGGCGGGGCATAATTGTCATTCCTAGTATGAAGTGATTCTATTTCAAATCCAGCAACACGAACAACACTATATAATTTAGTCGTTTATTAATTGTTCAAGTCTAATTCATAGAGCTTATTATTGTTGGTTGCACGTCTTCATTGCTTACGTTGGATGACCTATTGAGTAGAGTGAGTTCGTGAGGTTAATGGTTCAGAACAAAGTTATGATCGTGTACAGCTCGTTAGATTATTTTTAGATTTATCAAACACTCGAAAATACTTAAACCACAAATACTTCTTTTTATTATTATTATTATTATTATTATTATTATTATTATTATTATTTATTGACTGAATCAATTTATAAATTATTATGTTAAATTCAAAATTCTAGTTTAATAACCAAAAATAGTTGCAATGGGTAGACCCAAACTTAACAAAGAGGCCGTGCACAAAAAGGAGAACCAAAAAGCTTCTGTGGTTAAGGTTGGTGGGTGGATTCTTTCTTTCCAGTTTGCATATCTGCTCAAATACATAATTTATCCAAGTGTTTGAATAATTAAGGCATTGATAATGTTGGAGGAAAGGTGGACAAGGTATACAAAAAGTTGATCTCATTGAAATCTAATTAAGGATTTAACACTTGTAAATTAAAATACACCAAACCAAAAACTGGAAACATAAAATAATATATTCAAAATAAAACCAATCAGAGTAGAATACATCAATATTGGATATTATTTAAATCAAGTATCGATCTTCTCATTTTTTAGGCTCAAACAATCATAACTTTTGAAGAACAATAGGTTGAATCAACTCTATTTATTTTTATTTATCAAGTTAGAGGAATGGCAGAGTTGTGTTCTAAAAAGCTGCATAGGCTTGAGGTTTCGTCGAGACGCTTCGCCTTACGAAAGGTATGAAAACACGTGAAAATTATAGTAAATTTAGAATTGATCGTTTCGTATGTATGTAACGTGTACTTTTTTATTGTATTTTATTTCTTAATTTTGTGAAACTCAACTATCTTAATATATAAATTTGAATTCAATCGTGCAAGATTATTACTAAATTAATAATATTAATTAATATTTTAGTTTTAAGTACTTTAAAAACTAATTTTTCATTGAAAAATTAAAAAATATTGCAAAAAATAATCACACTTAGTATTGTAATACTTACTTATTAATTCAAAATAGTTAAATTAAATGAAAGCGTCTTTCGCTACCTAAGTGAACTTTAAAGTTTTGAGGCTCGATCTCACTGTTTAACACGCATAGCTCTTTTTAGAATTTTGGATAAGAACAAGAAAGATAATACAAAAAATATAAAAATAAAACCCAAACACTGATCAACAATCTTATGGAAGCTGAGCAATAATAACAATTCAGCTATTAATCAAAGCTCGCAAGGCATGGTTTAGAGAAAAAAAATAAATAAATATAGATTTCAATCAATCCAGTCTTGACCATCAGACTAAAAGTCTAGCAGCAAGGTCAGATTTCAGAAGATCAAAATAGAAAAAAGAACTGCAGAAATTTTCAATCTTTTGTGTGGTCCCCATTATAATTAGTGTCCCCGCTCTCACCATATTAACCAGTAATTAGTAATTGTAAGCTCACGTGTAGGGTTCAATGCACCATCATGTAAATTCCATCATTAGCCTTGCAGGGATTGTTATTATGTGAAATCATTAGAATTTACCTCAGGAAAAAGAAAAAAAAAAAAAAAGAAAAAGTAGAGAGAGAGTGCACCTCATTGGATGGGCCGATGGTTTCTAACCCGAAAAGTTACCACATTTCAACCATTTCACATGCATTTCTTTGTACCCCCATTTTAAACTCCGCACATGTAACAATAATGCCCAATCAGAATGGTTACACGCTTCAACTCTAGGTAATTGCAATCATATATTTAACCGCGTAAACAGAGAAGGTTAACGAATATTATTAGTTGACAAATTGTACTTAGACATGATTTGATGATTAATTTGACTTGGATTTTTAATCGAGTTTGAGTCATTTCGCCTTTTTCGTAAATTCGTGTGTCTTAATTGCTATGGTCCTAGAACCAACTATGATAGTCGTGGAGGTGGTGCGTGGGACTTGGGATCATAAAATTTGAATTGATATTTGGATCGAAGAGTTTTCAAATTGAAAGATTAGTTAGTTTTATGATTTTTTTTTTTTTGATTTGAAATGTTACAAGCCATTGATGTATTAAATTATATTAAAATTGAAATAATCTAACAATTAAAAAATACATGAAAAATGTACATTTAAAGTAGCGCAGAACTTCCTAATATTTTAATATTGCTAGTAGAATAACCTACTAACTTTGGGCATGACAAAAATTGTTGATAAACTATAATGTATATTAAATTTATAAAACGATTGTTGCATAATTACAATTTTACACATGTATTTAACTTTTAATTAACTAATAATATTAAATTGGAATATTAGCGTACAATATCAAAATATTAAATGAATAATTACATATGAATTTAATTCAATAAGAGTATATTTATATTAATTACTTATTAAAAGTCTATTGTCCTCAT
>BMAC01000473.1:16952-31382 GCA_014905375.1 Phtheirospermum japonicum
TGTAGGCTACATATATCTTCCACCATGGACTACTTCAAACAATAGAAAAAATATATATATGAAACACACTAATTGCCACCATCTTCTTCTTTTGGCGGATTCATTCAAAGTCAAATCCAGCTCTCTGTGCTCATCATACAAGGCTAGCTCCATTCTATTTACCACTGGTGGTGGTGGTGCAACAATCATGCTTCCGTTTCTCTGGATTGGCGGTGTTGGTGGTGGGGCCTCCATGACCACCAGGGTCATTGCTGTTGGTACCTCTTCTACGGGTTTTGATTAGCCACGGCAACAAATCCACTGGAGCTGCAGCCGATCTGCCATTTTCATGAACCAATCCGTCATTCGGGTGACGCCTTGAGAGGTGAAACAGAATCAATACTCGCAAACTAAATCGTCTTTGCCAGATGGGACACTTCAAGATTTTTTTCATTGTTTATATATATAATATATATATATATATATATATATATATATATATATATATATTTCTGATATTTGGTCAAAAAAAATAATAAATAAAAATAAACTGGAGGGCTTGTTTGTATTCAAGCTTTAAATCAAAGGAAGGAAGAGGCTACTGCGAAATGATTAAATAAAATAAATTAGGCTCCTGATGCAAGGTTGAGTAAGTTTCAATTCTTGTCTGTTTCTTTATATTTGGGTTCCTGAACTAAACAGATGATGCATTAGCTCAAATGGGAGCTAGCTAGTCCATTAATTTTAAAATCATGCACTCTTTCGATTGTGCAAGAATTTCTCTCCCTATTTCATAAATTTTTTACCCTTCGAGGATCACTACTACTAAGAAAAAACATTCTACATCAGTTGAAAAACCAATTTCAATCTGTTATCTATGGACTAAGACGACTTCAACAAACAAACAAAGTAATAGCAAAGGACGCGAAAATCTAGTCTTCGAGAATGTGTAACAATGGGCGTTATTCTGAGATTTGTAAAGTGTTGCACTGGAGATGCACCATTGTTGCGCTTTAATATTAAAAAAAAAAACTTTTTTTTTCTTTCATTTAGTTGTTATTTGTATCATTTTTGAATATTAGGAAAATCAAGAGCCGCATTGGTTTATGCCGAAAACTCTTTTTATTTACTTCAAAAATATAAATATTTTATCGATTATATAATGCTCTCATTTCTCTTTCCTTATTTGACACAAAACGAGTATTTATTAGTCTAAAGACAACTTAGCGCTTGTAGTAGAAACTTCCCTGCTTGTGATTTTAATTTTGTGAGTACAATCACTGCAATAATGGCTGCAGTTAAACCTTTTCCATTTTGTAAACTCAAGTTTACATACTTCTTTCATTGCACATTATCACAACGTACCTTTTTAAAACTGATGCGGAAAAACCATTAGAAAGACCTAGGTCAATCTATTGTATTTTTGAATTGGCTCATCCATCTATTGTATTTTTAGCAACTCTCGTATTAGCAAAATGGATCCTTGTAATATCTATAATACATATTAAAAAGAAAACTCAATAACTTACTAAAAAATAGCTCTCCCAGTTTGTGGTTACCATTTTTCTAACTTCAATGAGATATAGTGTTCATAATAATAGAATGAGAATAAAGAAACACAAGTATTCAACTATAAATAAATATCTATTTAATAATAAAATGTGATATCACTTTATATAATATTACAAATTTATCAAAGCTAGCTACATTTCTCTTCTAACATGGACTCCGTCAAACAATAGAAAATATATATATATATAGAAACACACTATTTGCCACCATCTTCTTCTTTTGGTGGATTCATTAAAAGGCAAATCCATCTCCCTATGCTCATCATACAAGGCTAGCTCCATTCTATTTCCCACCGGTGGTGGTGCTGGTGGTGGTGCAACAATCACGATTCCGTTTCTCCGGGATGGCGGTGTTGGTGGTGGGGCTTCCATGACCAACAAGGTCATGCTATTGCTACCTCTTCTACGGGTTTTGAAAGGCCACAGCAACAGATCAACTGGAGCTGCAGCCGATCTGCCATTTGCATGAGCCAATCCGCCATTCGGGTGATGTCTTGAGAGATGAACCAGAATCAATACTCGCGAGCCAAATCGTCWTTGCCAGATGGGACAATTCAAGATTTTCTCCATTGTATATATATAAATATATATACATATATATATTTCTGATATTTGGTAAAAAAAAATATTAAATAAAAATAAACTGGAGGGCTTGTTTGTATTCAAGCTTTAAATCAAAGGAAGGAAGAGGCTACTGCAAAATGACTAAATAAAATAAACTAGGCTCCTGATACGAGGTTGAGTAAGTTTCAATTCTTGTCTGCTTCTTTATATTTGGGTTCCCCAACTAAACAAATGATGCATTATATCAAATGGGAGCATAGCTAGTCCGTTAATTTTAAAATCATGTACTCTTTCGATTGTGCAAGAATTTATATCCCTATTTCATAAATTTTTTACCCTTCGAGGATCACTTCTACTAAGAAAAAACATTTTACGTTAGTTGAAAAACCAATTTCAATCTGTTATCTATGGACTAAGACGACTTCAACAACCAAACAAAGTAATTGCAAAGGATGCAAAAATTTAGTCTTCGAGAATGTGTAACAATGGGCGCTATTCTGAGATTTGTATAGTGTTGCACTGGAGATGCACCATTGTTCCGCTTTAATATTAAAAAAAAAAAACTTTTTTTTCTTTCGTTTAGTTGTTATTTGTATCATTTTTGAATATTAAGAAAATCAAGAGCCGCATTGGTTTGTGCCGAAAACTCTTTTTATTTACTTCAAAAATATAAATATTTTAACGATTATATAACACTCTCATTTATGTTTCCTTATTTGACACGAAACGAGTATTTATTAGTCTAAAGACAACCTAGCGCTTGTAGTAGAAACTTCCCCCTTGTGATTTTAATTTTGTGAGTACAATCACTGCAATAATGGCTACAGTTAAAACTTTTCCATTGTATAAACTTATGTTTACATACTTCTTTCATTGCACATTATCACAACGTACATTTTTAGAACTGACGCGGAAATTTCCAGCACGTATACCAACTTTGAGGATTTATCTGTATTCATTGGGAACGAGTTAAAGAACAATCTTTATACCATTAGAAAGACCTAGGTCAATCTATTGTATTTTATGATTGGCTCATCCATCTATTGTATTTTTAGCAACTCTCGTATTAGCAAAATTGATCCTTGTAACCTCTATTAATAATATTTTTCCAAGTAAAAAAAATTGGATTTTGAAGTCGCTTTTATTAACAATGTCCAGGCTCGTGAAGTTATATAAATATATATATGTATCCGCGACAAACCATTTTATTTTATTCCCTTAGACATGGTTATTTCTTTCTATTTCCATTCTAATATCAGTGCCTTGAGTATATCTTGTTGCCTTTATTCATATGAAGAATTCATACCTTGAGTAATATCTATAATACATATTAAAAAGAAAACTTGATAACTTACTAAAAAGTAGCTCTCCCAGTTTGCGGTTATAATTTTTCTAACTTCACAGAGATATAGTGTTGATAATAATAGAATGAAAATAAAGAAACTCAAATATTCAACTATAAATAAATAGCACATAAATAATAAAATTTGATTCCTCTTTATATAATATTACAAATTTATCAAATGTAGCTACATATATCTTACAACATGGACTTCTTCAAACAATAGAAAAAATATATATATATAGATACACACTAAATGCCACCATCTTCTTCTTTTGGCGGATTCATTCAAAGGCAAATCCAGCTCTCTGTGCTCATCATACAAGGCTAGATCCATTCTATTTCCCACTGGTGGTGGTTGTGCAATAATCACGATTCCGTTTCTCTGGGATGGCGATGTTGGTGGTGGGGCCTCTATGACCACCAGGGCCATGCTGTTGCTACCTCTTCTACGGGTTTTGATTGGCCACGGCAACAGATCCACTGGAGCTGCAGCCGATCTGCCATTTTCATGAGCCAATCCGTCATTCGGGTGACGCCTTGAGAGATGAACCAGAATCAATACTCGCGAGCTAAATCGTCTTTGCCAGATGGGACAATTCAAGATTTTCTCCATTGTATATATATATATATATATATAATATATATATATATATATAATATTTATTTATTTATGATATTTGGTAAAAAAAAATATTAAATAAAAATAAACTGGAGGGCTTATTTGTATTCAAGATTTAAATCAAAGGAAGGAAGAGGCTACTGCAAAATGACTAAATAAAATAAATTAGGCTCCTGATACGAGGTTGAGTAAGTTTCAATTCTTGTATGCATCTTTATATTTGGGTTCCCCAACTAAACAAATGATGCATTATCTCAAATGGGAGCATAGCTAGTCCATTAATTTTAAAATCATGTACTCTTTCGATTGTGCAAGAATTTCTCTCCCTATTTCATAAAATTTTCACCCTTCGAGGATCACTTCTACTAAGAAAAATTTTACATTAGTTGAAAAACCAATTTCAATCTGTTATCTATGGACTAAGACGACTTCAACAACAAAACAAAGTAATAGCAAAGGATGCGAAAATCTAGTCTTCGAGAATGTGTAACAATGGTCGCTATTCTGAGATTTGTACAGTGTTGCACTGAAGATGCACCATTGTTGCGCTTTAATATTAAAAAAAAAACTTTTCTTTTCTTTCATTTAGTTGTTATTTGTATCATTTTTGAATATTAGGAAAATCAAGAGCCACATTGGTTTAGGCCGAAAACTCTTTTTATTTACTTCAAAATATAAATATTTTATCGATTATATAACGCTCTCATTTCTCTTTCCTTATTTGACACAAAACGAGTATTTATTAGTCTAAAGACAACTTAGCGCTTGTAGTAGAAACTTCCCGCTTGTGATTTTAATTTTGTGAATATAATCACTGCAATAATGGCTGCAGTTAATCCTTTTCCATTTTGTAAACTTATGCTTACATACTTCTTTCCTTGCACATTATCATAACGTACATTCTTAAAACTGACGCGGAAATTTTCAGCACGTATACCAACTTTGAGTATTTAACTATATTAATTGGGAACGAGTTAAAGAACAATCTATATACCATTAGAAAGACCTAGGTCAATCTATTGTAATTTTTAGATTGGCTCATCCATCTATTGTATTTTTAGCAACTCTCGTATTAGGAAAATGAATCCTTGTAACCTTTATTAATAATATTTTACCAAGTAAAAAAACATTTGCTTTTGAAGTCGCTTAATAATGTCCAGGCTCGTGCAGTTAAATAAATATCTATATGTATCCGCGATAAACCATTTTATTTTATTCCCTTATATGTGGTTATTTCTTTCTATTGTCATTCTAATATCAGTGCCTTGAGTATATCTTGTTGCCTTTATTTGTAAGAAGAATTCATACCTCGAGTAATATCTATAATACATATTAAAAAGAAAACTTGATAACTTAATAAAAAGTAGCTCTCCCAGTTTGCGGTTATCAGTTTTTCTAGAGATAATTTTTTTTTGCCCCCCAATGTATGCAGTTTTTTTCACTTTGCCCCCCAAATTATTTTTTGCTCCACTTTTCCCCCTGATGTACAATAATTTTTGACGTTGCCCCCCAAACTTTATTTCCGACGGAATATTCCTTCTAGTTCCATCGACGGGCAGTTGGGGGGCAAAGTGAAAGAATCTTATAATTTGGGGGGCAAATTAAAATAATATAAATATTAAGTTTTTGTTTAAAAATTTAATATTTGAAAATGATATATAATTTTTATCTTATACTCACACACATACAAAGTTTTCAATACAATTCTAAATTTAAGAAGAAAAAAAAACTCATAAATTTTCAATTAATATTTATAATTTTTCTAAATATAAATATTGTCAATACATCTTTTATATTATTAATTATTAAACACATGAATAAGTATTATAGAAATTATTATAATACGAAAAATAAAATTATCATTCGATATTATTATTTGTATAAAAAGTGTGATGAAATACTATATTAATCATTAGTACATTAATTATTATATAAGATTATAATTATCAAATGATTAATATAATTAAAATTATTCAATAATTATAATCTTATATAATAATGTACTCATGATTAATATAGTATTTAATCACACTTTTTATACAAATAATAATATCGAAAGATAATTTTATTTTTCATATCATAATATTATAATGCATATCCGAAAATACACCTTTATTTTATTTTGTTCAATCATAATATATTTTTATGTTACTTAGCCTAATAATTTACATAATAATTATTCATGTGTTTCATATTTAATAATATAAAAGATGTATTGACAATATTTATATCTTATAAATATTAATTGAAAATTTATGTTTGTTTTTTTAAATTGGTATTGTATTGACAACTTTGTGTGTGTGAGTACAAGATAAAAACTATATATCTTTTTCAAATATAAAATTTTTAAATAAAAATTTAATATTTATATTATTTTAATTTGCCCCCCAAAACTAAAAGATATTTTGCACTTTACCCCCCAAACTATAAGATTCTTTCACTTTGCCCCCCAGCTGCCCGTCGATGGAATCTAGAAGGAATATTTCGCGGAAAATAAAGTTTGGGGGCCAACGTCGAAAATTATTGTACACCAGCGGGCAAAGTGAAACAAAAAATACTTTTGGGGGCAAAGCGAAAAAAATGGCATACATTGGGGGATAAAAAAAAATATCCCTTTTTTCTAACTTCAATGAGATATAGTGTTAATAATAATAAAATGAGAATAAAGAAACACAAGTATTCAACTATAAATAAAGAGCTATTTAATAATAAAGTGTGATACCAATTTATATAATATTACAAATTTATCAAAGCTATCTACATATCTCTTCTAACATGGACTCCGTCAAACAATAGAAAAAATATATATATAGAAACACACTAATTACCACCATCTTTTTCTTTTGGTGGATTCATTAAAAGGCAAATCCAGTTCCCTGTGCTCATCATACAAGGCTAGTTCCATTCTATTTCCCACCGGTGGTGGTGGTGGTGGTGCAACAATCACGATTCCGTTTCTCTGGGATGGCGGTGTTGGTGGTGGGGCCTCCATGACCACCAGGGTCATGCTGTTTCTACCTCTTCTACGGGTTTTGATTGGCCACGGCAACAGATCCACTGGAGTTGCAGCCGATCTGCCATTTGCATGAGCCAATCTGCCATTCGGGTGACGCCTTGAGAAATGAACCAGAATCAATACTTGCGATGGGACACTTCAAGATTTTCTCCATTGTATATATATAAATATATATAAATTTCTAATATTTGGTAAAAGAAAATATTAAATAAAAATAAACTGGAGGGCTTGTTTGTGTTTAAGCTTTAAATCAAAGGAAGGAAGAGGCTACTGCAAAATGACTAAATAAAATAAATTAGGCTCCTGATACGAGGTTGAGTAAGTTTCAATTCCTTTCTGATTCTTTATATTTGGGTTCCCCAACTAAACAAATGATGCATTATTTCAAATGGGAGCATAGCTAGTCCATTAATTTTAAAATCATGTACTCTTTCGATTGTGCAAGAATTTCTCTCCCTATTTCATAAATTTTTTACCCTTCGAGGATAACTTCTACTAAGAAAAAACATTCTACATAAGTTTAAAACCAATTTCAATATGTTATCAATGGATTAAGAAGACTCCAACAACCCAGCAAAGTAATAGCAAAGGACGCAAAAATTCAAACTACGAGAATGTGTTACAAATGGTCGCTATGCTGAGATTTGAACAGAGTTGCACTGGCGATGCACCATTTTTGTGCTTTAATTTAAAAGAAAAATTCTTTCTTATAGTTGTTATTTGTATCATTTTTGAATATTAGGAAAATCAAGAACCGCATTGTTTTATGCCAAAATCTCTTTTTATTTACTTTGAAAATATAACTATTTTCTTGATTGTATTACGCTTTTATTTCTCTTTCCCTATTTGACACAAAAAGAGTATTTCTTTGTGTAAAGACAACTTAGCTCATGCAGTTGAAACTTCCCGCGTTAGTACAATCACTGCAATAAAGGCTGCATTTAACATAAACCCCTGTAAAACCTATTCCATTTTGTAAAAATATGTTTATATACTTCATTCGTTGCACATTATCACAAAATACCTTTTAATAACTGACATGGAAATTTCCAGCATATATACCAACTTTGAGGATTTATCTATATTCATTGGGAACGAGTTAAAGAACAATCTATATACCACTAGAAAGACCTAGGTCAATATATTGTATTTTTTGATTGTCTCATCCATCTATTTTATTTTTAGCAACTCTCATATTAGCAAAATGAATCTTTGCAACAGAATTGAGCACCATTTGTGCTCTATTAATAATATTTTTCCACGTAAAAAAACATTGCCTCTTGAAGTCGCTTTAATTAATAGTGTCCAACCTCGTGTAGTTCAATAAATATCTATATGTACCCGCGACTAATTATTTTATTTTATTCCCTTATACTAATTTATTTCTTTCTATTGCCATTCTAATATCAGTGCTTTGTGTTGAGGAATTTATTCTTGGTAATAATTCCTATTTTGTTATTTACCTTTCTTGGGCACAAAATAAGTTAGGAAACTAGATATAGGACAATATTATGTTTCCAAGTTTATGCACAAGACTTTAATTATTTCTAGATTGTGTTTAGGATTTGTTTTTAAGTAGTTACCAAGTTTAGGATCTTAGAATTATCTATTTAAGACATTAGAAATCCTAAAACTTGGACTTACGGTTTTTTAGAGGATTGACGCAAGACGGCGCAAGACGATGCACAAGAGAATGAGAACACGAAGAAGAAAACTACTTGGAGCCAACGTTCGTGAGAAACAAAATCTTTGAAGTTGTGTGACTGACGGAAGAGATCTTGCCATTCCGGCAACAAGTATTTAGTATCAAGTTTCTTGATATTTAGTTTTCATATATTACTTTATATTTTGTATTGAACGTAAAGTGAAAGTAATATAGTTTTCGGGTTTGTACACCCAAGTTCACAAGTATTTACTTGTGAACTGAATTTGTTAAATCGTGTTCTCGTATTTTAATTTCTGCTGCATAAATTTACATTACTCTGGTCGATGTTGTTAACTGGTATTGTTAACATTGATTAACAATATCGTGAATCTGAGAATTATTCTTATATCCATAGACCTTCTAATTTTACATTTGGCATCTAGAGCGGGTTACTTAACCTTTTAAATATTGATCCTTATTTTTTAGGTGCTATGGATGCTCAAGGCAACCCGAGACCTTTGATCCTTAATGGTGAGAATTACTCTTTCTGGAAACAGAGGATGAGGTGGCACTTGAAGAGCATGGATGAACGTGTTTGGAAGACCGTCCTTGTTGGATGGGAAAAGCCACGTGTCACGGATGGCGAGGGCGATGCCGTTCCCAACACTACGCCAAAAAAGCATTCAGATAGCGCTTCAAGTAACTAGTGCTATCTGAAAAAGTTCGGGATTTTTATACAGCGCTTTATTAAGTATGCGCTATCTGAAATGCATTATATATTTACTTCGCATAGCGCTTTTATTGTAAAGCGCTATCTGAATGTATGCACATTTTTGAAAGAGCGACTTATATAGAAAGCGCTATGCTAACAACTGCTTTTATATAGTGCTTAAAATATGAAGTGCTGTCTAATAAATTAGTAAGTATTAGATAGCGATATAAAGAAGCGCTATCTAATTACGTTATTTAGATAGTGTTTTGGTTACAAAGCGCTACCTGAAGTCACCCACGCCTTAAAACTTGATATACAATAGCTTTTAAATGTTGTTACTTGAAATATGCTGGTTTTTCCATCATCCAACATAAGTTTTTTTCCCTCTCCCCGCAGAGTCCGGTTTTGAAAAACCCTCCTCCACCGCTAGCCACCGCCATAACCATCGCCGCTACTGCAAGCCTTGAATTGTGGTAAGATTTGTCTCTCCTCCTCTCATCTCTTCTTTTCTATTTTATGCCTTTTTTTTTCGAAGATTAATAAACCAGGTTTCGATTTCCCTAGCAATCTAATTTCCTGAATACTGTTAATATTCATAATCACGGAATTTCTGTATTTTGTAGATCTGTTTCTTTGATGGTTTTTCCTTTTTTTTTCCTTCAGAAAAAAGAACTGTGAGAGAAATCTCTTCATAGAATGAATGCTTTTTTATTTTTATTTTTATTTTTATTTTTTTTTCAATTGATTAAAATTGCCCAAATTGTCGATTTCTCTCTCCAAATGGTTGGCAATTGAACTGTGGAGGAGTAAATAGATGATGCGAAGGACGAGTTCGCAGAAATTTCATCACAGATGGAAGTGGAAGCTATTCATGATGCTTTTGCTGGCATTTTCTTTCGCGAGTTTTGTGGTAATTGAATCACAACACAGCAGAGTCCAAATGCTGAATTTAATATCTCCGCCTTCGATTCCGAAGCCAAAAATTGCCTTTCTTTTCATCGCAAGGAATCGGATCCCACTTGACATCGTTTGGGATGTGTTTTTTTTGGGTAATTTCTAAGTGTTTTTCTTATAATTGCTACATTTGTAGGTTTTTGTTAGGTCATTAATTGCCTGTTTACTATTTTAGATTTGAATTTTATTTTCTCTTCCTATTCTGTTTTTGGCAGCATGACAAGTGACATCCTGTTTGGTGCATTGTTGTTTTTAGATAATAATAGCATTGATTACTTTTGGTTTATGAGCAATTTTAATGGAAATATGGTCTATTCCTTTAGTAGTATACTTGATAATATGTCTTTGGTGTTCCATTGTTCCTTACTATTTTTAGGAGTAAAGTTTCGGTCATATCGCCACTATATCATCATATTGAAATCTAAAACTAGCATTTTATAATATCTGATTCATGCCAAGGGAATGCTTATGTTGTTTTATAGGGTGATGTTGAGGATAAATTTTTGGTTTAAGTTCATTCAAGGCCAGGGTTTTTGTTAAATGCGACAACAACAAGATCAACATATTTTTTAAATCACAAAATCAATGATAGTGTAAAGTTTTGTTTCTAATTAAAGAGCCGTTAAATTAATTTTATTTTGAATCTAGGAATAAAAATTTTCTCTGTGCTGCAATTGATATCCAGGTAGATTGGGGAGAAGCTAGCATGATCCTGGCTGAACGTATGTTGCTTAAAAATGCATTAATTGATCGTTTAATGAACGCTTCATTTTCCTCTCAGAAAGGTGAAAATCTAATATTGCTTATAGTTATAATAATCGTTTTGCATTTCTGGAATTTTGAAATAAAACATGTCTGATTGTAATAAAAGTTTGAAATTTTCATTTATTTTTCTCATTCTCCTGTCGGATTGTTTAACTGATATTCTTTATTGTTTTTGTCATGTTACAGCTGCATACCTTTGTATAATTTCTGTTACATATACGACTATATGATGTCTGCGTCAACTAGATTTGTGGATAGGTTAGTGAGGATGTAACTCATTGTTTTATTTAGCATAATGATTATCATCTGAAGTATCCAATACTTTGATTACCGAGCTTTGGGATCTATTTCTGACGAAAGTTTTTTCAGTCTTACTGTTTCACTATTCTTTGTAAACTTTTATCATCTTTATAAAAATTTCTGATTCTCACCTAATTTGTTGTTCATTGAGAATCTAATGATCTTGCAATAATGGAAGCAGCTTTACTGACAAAAATTGATGATCGATATAATCCAAAAATGTTGGGGATTTGGATATTTGGAAAGTTATTTTTAGTAACTTTGGTCCATTATTCCAAATGTGGTAAGTTCGTTATTTTTGAAAACGAGTTTCATATTCTTAATCTACGTTGTGAGTAGATGAACYTGGTATATTTACTTTCACAAATCCATGTTGGGATGAGTGAGTAATCAATGTTCAAAGTTGGACATTTAATAAGTAAATATGGAAGTTGAAAAGGGAGTGGGATTTTCCATTTGGTATATGGAAAGTCCCACATAGGAAGGAAACCCATTTGAGAAAGGCTTTATTAAATGAAGTGAAATGGGGATTGGTTACAAGTTGAGTGGGGTGGGGACCCCCCCACACGCGCGCCACCACCCGCCCGCCCGTCCGGCTCGGCACGGCTCGGGCTCGGGCTCGGGCCCGTGGCCCGTGGCCCACGGCCCGCGTCCATACTCGCGATTTTTCGCGCACGTGGTTTGTGGTTCGTGGTTCGTGGTTCTATAGTCTAGCTGGGCCTGGGCTTTAGTTTTGGACCAGTTCCAGAATATTCCAGTCTTTCTTGGAGAGAAAGAATAGGAATTAGACTTGTATAAGGAATCCTAATTCCTGCGATTTCCTACCTAAATTATGATCCTTTTACAACTATAAAAAAACCCCTTCTGCAGTGTATTTCAGCATCCAAAAATCATAAAGCATCTCATAATCATCCTACTTGCCTCACGCATCATATAGTTTGCAATTAGGATTTTGCTCAGTTGTCTGCCCAGTTCTCGTTCGCCAGGTTGCTGGTTCGACTGCTCCATCCAGCTCCGTTTGTTGTTGTATCTTGGGAGGTTCATTGCTGTTCAACCGTGAGCACGTAGTTCGGGGCAATAAGAATCTTAAGGAGAGAGTTCGCTCGCCTCGACGGTTCAAATTTGATTTTACTTTCTGTTCTTGCTATTTGTTATTATTCTTTTAATTCGAATTATCCCTGTTGTAATCCCGTGGTTTTATTTCTGTAACCCAATAGCTTAAGATTCTTATTTGTAATTTGAATTAATGGATACCACATCTGCAACGAACAACTCGACCCTGCCTGCTTCTACCTCTTCGACTACACCCGCCATGTCTAATGGGACTGCACCTGCGAACACAAGCTCTTCTATGCCCTCTGTCAGCACCGGTCCGTCCGGTCCGTTTCTCGGTGGTCCCTCGCAGTCTGCACCACTCACCTTTGGTCCCGGTTCTGGCCCATTACCGTTCAGTTTCTGCGATTCCTGCCACCGTTGCTGCTCATGCCGAATGCCCTGAAAAGTTCAATGGTCATAACTTTAAAACTTGGCAACAAAAAATGGGTTTCTACTTAACTACTTTGAATTTATCTCGATTTCTGATCGAGGATGCACCTGTTGTGAGTGCTGACAATACGAGTTTCGATCGTAGACTCGCCCTTGATGCGTGGACACAAGGGGATTATCTATGCAGGCATTATATCCTGAATGGATTGGACAATGCGCTGTATGGGGTTTATAGTTCAGTCAAGAGTACCGCGAAAGAACTATGGACGTCCTTGGAAAATAAGTACAAGGTGGATGACGTCGGCACTAAGAAATTTATTGTCGGACGGTTCTTGGAGTTTGTCATGGTTGATTCGAAAACTGTGATGAGTCAGCTCCAAGAGTTGTAAAATGATTTTGCAAAGTATACATGCTGAAGGCATGCAAGTGTGCGAAACCTTCCAAGTGATGGCTATTGTTGAGAAGCTACACCCGAGTTGGAGAGATTTCAAGAACTATCTCAAGCACAAGTCAAAGCAAATGTCTTTGGAGAAGCTTATTGTGAAGCTACGTGTCGAGGAAGGAAATAGACAATCCGCGACGAAGTACGGCAAGACCCTCAATGATGGAGGCAAAAGCTCACTTGGCAGAAGCTGATTCTGGGAAAAACCGCAAGCACCAAGGCCAAGGCAAAGGCAAGGTGAATCAGAAGAAAGGCCAAGAGGTTCGAAGGCAACTGCTACAACTGTGGTAAGCCCTGGACACACGAAGAAAGAATGCCGAAAACCACGCAAGGACAATCGGAATGCAGCCAACGTCATCACTAAAGAGATGTCCGAGCTAGATCTTTGCGCGGTTGTTATGGAGGCTAACTTGGTAGACAATCCAAGAGAGTGGTTCATAGACACTGGAGCCACTTGTCACGTTTGCTCTGATCGAGAGGTATTTTCTGATTATACCCCTGTTTCTGAAAGGAGTCTCCATATGGGTAATTCATCGACTGCTGAAGTCGCTGGAGTTGGAAAGGTGCTGCTGAAGATGACGTCTGGTCTGGAATTGACTTTGAAAGGATGTGCTGCATGTTCCTGATATTAGGAAGAATCTTGTTTCTGGGTCCCTGCTTGTCCAGCATGGGTTTAGACTAGTGTTTGAGTTTGGTCAAGTTGTTCTCACTAAGAGTGGAAAGTTTCTAGCTAAAGGTCACCTCGAGAAGGGACTCTTTAAGTTGAATGTAATGGCTAAACGCCCAGTTATTAATAATAAAGTCATTGCTTCTTCGTATATTGTTGAGTCATTGTGATTTGTGGCATGTTAGACTTGGACACGTTAACATGAAATCAATTAAGAAATTGGTAAAGGCGAATTTACTAAATAACGTAAAGTTTGTGTTGAAGCGAAAATGGCAAAAGCCTCTTTTAACTCGGTTGAAAGAAGTTCGAGTCCTCTAGAGTTAATTCATACTGATATTTGTGATATGAAATTTTGTGGCAAACTAG
>BMAC01000473.1:52195-112515 GCA_014905375.1 Phtheirospermum japonicum
CATTCGATGTGCCTTTGAAAGATATTTTTGTTGCATGCAAAAAGGACAAGAAGAAAAGGAAGGCAGCTGCAAAGGATGATGTTGTTAGTCATGTTGGTAGCCCCTTACCAACATTGAGTCGTTCAAAGTCTGTCTCGTCCTCCCGCACTGCATTTGTTCCTGTTCCATTGCTTTCTCCCACGCAGTCCTCCTCGGCTGCCTGTGATCACTCCCAGTCCTCATCTGACACTGCTACTCCTACACCCGAGATTGAGGACATGGAGCCCTTTTCGGAGAAATTTTTAACCGCTGAGGCTGTTGAGTTGTTTGATATTTATCAAACTCGCCATATTATCGCTGAGAGAAAAGTGTCGTTTGATTTGTTTGAGCACCACAACCTGATAGCCTACCTCCGATTTCATGGTATGTATTCCATAGTCTCTACCGCCATTCCATTTGTTAGAGACATAGTTCTTGAGTTCTATGCAAATATGATGCCCTCGATTGTTGATTTACGTTCTGTGAACCATGGGAAAGTATTTCTGCGTGGTAAGGTGTTTGCCTTTACCCCTGACTTAATTGATGATTTATTTGGCACCACTACACATCGGGGTAATTTTGCTGTGGATGATATGGATGAGGTTGTGTCTTTTTTATCTGGTGGTATGGTATATTCGTGGTTTGAGAAACTGCCGAGCACTAGGCTCTCGTCTTTGTATTCTATTATGCACAAAGTGGCACTTTGCAACTGGGTCCCTTCTAAGAACACTACAGTTGTTACTCGACCTCAGGCCCAATTTTTATTTAAGCTTGGGAAGGGTGTAAAGTTCAGTTTCGGGCACCATGTTTTTGATATCGTAACTAAGTTTGCCACATCAAGGTCTGCTGCCTCGTTGTGTTTCCCTCTCTTATTTTCAGCTTGTTGAAAAACCAAGGTCTGAAGCTTCTCCCAGATGATGTGCTCACTGGTGATGCAGATTGGTTTGCTTTTCGAGGCCAACACACTACTGGTGCAAGGGTGATCGATTTGCCTTGGCAGGCTCCTGCTCCTGCTGATGTTGATAGTGATGTTGAGACGAACGATCCCAACATGGTCCGCATTTCTGCGCAACTCCTGCGTGCGCATGTTGCTTCCATTGATTTGCAGATTTCTAAGCTGCAGGCACTTCGTTGCTCACTGTTGGAGGCCCTTTCCCTTTCTGGTCAAAAAGGGGGAGAGGATGTTGACGCGAACGTAGGGGAAGAAAGTGTTGATGGAGAGGATGTTGCTGATGTTGCCGGAAATGAGAATGCTGCTGATGCTGAATATGATGTTGCCGCCGAAGCCTTGGCGAGCCTTGCTCAAGAGAAGAGGCGTAAGCGAATACGGGCGCGCAACAAGGCTTTGAAGAAGATGATGAAACTGAGGGAGAATAAGAAGAGGAAGAAGAGTGGTGAAGGAACTTCGACATCTCCTCGTCGGTCAAAGAGGATTCGAAGTCATTAAGTTCCTTTACTCTGTTTGTTTTGTGAGAGCTGGCTATTTTGAACAATGTTGGTTTGTAATGTTGGTTTGAGTGTTAACAACATTGGGTGTTTTATTTATTGGGAGTTTTCTATCTTAGGGGGAGTTAGTATTTTTATTTTCATTTGTGTTTGCGTTTTAGTGTTTTGTCCAGAAAGGCAAAAGGGGGAGATTGTTGAGGAATTTATTCTTGGCAATAATTCCTATTTTGTTAGTTGCCTTTCTTGGGCACAAAATAAGTTAGGAAACTAGATATAGTCAATATTATGTTTCCAAGTTTATGCACAAGACTTTAATTATTCCTAAATTGTGTTTAGGATTTGTTTTTAGGTATTTACCAAGTTTAGAATCTTAGAATTGTCTATTTAAGACATTAGAAATCCTAAAGCTTGGACACATGGTTTTTAAAGATTTACGCACGAGATTTCTTGAAGGCAAGACGCAAGGAAGACGCACAAGAGAAGAAGAACACGAAGAAGAAAACTACTTGGAGCCAACGTTCGTGAGAAACAAGATCTTTGAAGTTGCGTGACCAACGGAGAAGATCTTGCCATTCCGGCAACAAGTATTTAGTATCAAGTTTCTTGATATTTAGTTAAGTATATTACTTTATATTTTGTATTGAACTTAAAAAGAAAGTAATATAGTTTTCGGGTTTGTACACCCAAGTTCACAAGTATTTACTTGTGAACTGAATTTGTTTAATCGTGTTCTCGCTCTTTAATTTCCGCTGCATAAGTTTAAATTCACTCTGGTCGATGTTGTTAACTAGTGTTGTTAACATTGATTAACAACATCGTGAATCTGAGACTTATTTTTTAAAAACCATAGACCTTCTAATTTTACACCTTATATGTGGTTATTTCTTCCTATTGCTATTTTAATATCAGTACCTTGAGTATATCTTGTTGCCAAGATTTGTAAGAAGAATTCATACCTTGAATAATATCTATAATACATATTAAAAATAAAACATGATAACTTACTAAAAAGTAGCTCTCCAAGTTTGGGGTTATCATTTTTCTAACTTCACAGAGATATAGTGTTGATAATAATAGAATGAAAATCAAGAAACACAAGTATTCAACTATAAATAAATAGAAAATTAATAATAAGATGTGATTCCTCTCTATATATTATTTAAAATTTATCAAATCTAGCTACATATCTCTTTTACCATGGACTCCTTCAAAAAATTGAAAAAAAATATATATAAAAACACACTAATTGCAACCATGTTCTTCTTTTGGCGGATTCATGCAAAGGCAAATTCAGCTCCCTGTGCTCGTCATTCAAGGCTAGATCCATTCTATTTCCCACCAGTGGTGGTGGTGCAACAATCACGATTCTGTTTCTCTGGGGTGGCAGTGGTGGTGGGGGGGCCTTCACGACCACCAGGGCCATGTTGTTGCTACCTCTTCT
Organism: Phtheirospermum japonicum; assembly: GCA_014905375.1. Lineage (NCBI taxonomy): Eukaryota > Viridiplantae > Streptophyta > Magnoliopsida > Lamiales > Orobanchaceae > Phtheirospermum > Phtheirospermum japonicum. The sequence goes on from BMAC01000473.1 coordinate 55,101, forward strand.
ACGGGCTTTGTTTGGCCACGGCAACAAATCCTTTGAAGCTGCAACCGATCTGCCATTTTAATGAGCCAATCAGTCATTCGGGTGACTCCTTGAGAGATGAACCAGAATCAATACTCGCAAGCTAAATCGTCTTTTCCAGATGTGACACTTTAAGATTTTCTACATTATATTTATATTTCTGATATTTGGTAAAAAAGATAATAAATAAAAATAAACTAAAGGGCTTGTTTGTATTCAATCTTGAAATCAAAGCAAGGAAGAGGCTACTGCAAAATGACTAAATAAAATAAATTAAGCTCCTGATACCAGGTTGAGTAAGTCTCAATCCTTGTCTGCTTATTTATTTTTTGGTTCCCCAACTAAACGAAGGACGCATTAGCTCAAATGGGAGCATAGCTAGTCGATTAATTTATAAATCATGTATTCTTCGATTGTYCAAGAGTTTCTCTCCCTTTTTCATATATTTTTTACCCTGTGAGGATCACTACTACTATGAAAAAAGATTCTAGATCAGTTGAAAAACAAATTTCAGTCTGTTACCTATGGACTAAGATGACTCTAAAAGCCAACAAAGTAATAGCAAAGGACGCGATAACTCAGTCTTCGAGAATGTGTAACAAATGGGCGCTATTCTGAGGTTTGTACAGTGTTACACTAGAGATGCACCATTGTTGCGCTATAATTTCAAAAAAAAAAACTCTTTTATCTTACTTTTAGTTATTTTTTGTATCATTTTTGAATATTTGGAAAATCAAGAACCGCATTGTTTTATGCCGAAATCTCTTTTTATATACTTCGAAAATTTAAGTATTTTCTCGATTTTATAACGCTTTCATCTCTCTTTCCTTCTATGACACAAAACATGTATTTATTAGTCTAAAGACAACTTAGCTCATGCAGTAGAAACTTCCCGCTTGTGATTTTAATTTTGTGAGTACAATCAGTGCAATAAAGGCTGCAGTTAACATAAATCCCAGTAAAACTTATTCCATTTTGTAAAAATATGTTTATATACTTCTTTCATTGCACATTATCCCAACATACCTTTTTAATACTGACGCAAAAATTTCCAACACATATACCAACTTTGAAGATTAAGTTGTATTCATCGGGAACGAGTTAAAGAACAATATATATACCATTAGAAAGACCTAGGTGAATCTATTGTTTTTTTGGATTGTCTCAACCATCTATTGTATTTTTATCAACTCTTGTATTAGCAAAATGTATCCTTGAAACAGAATTGAGCACCATTTGTGTTCTATTGATAATTTTTTGCCACGTAAGAAAAACATTGCCTCTTGAAGTTGCATTAATTAATAATGTCAAGGCTCATGCAGTTCAATAAATATCTATATGCATCCGTGACCAATCGTTTTATTTTATTCCCTTATACGTGGTTATTTCTTCCTATTGCTATTGTAATATTGCTATTGTAATATCTGTGCCTTGAGTATATCTTGTTGCCTAGATTGTAAGAAGAATTCATACCTTGAATAATATCTAGAATACATATTAAAAATAAAACTTGATAACTTACAAAAAGGTAGCTCTCCAAGTTTGGGGTTATCATCTTTCTAACTTCACAAATATATAGTGTTGATATTAATAGAATGAAAATCAAGAAATACAAGTATTCAACTATAAATAAATAGCACTTTAATAATAAAATGTGATTCCTCTTTATATATTATTTCAAATTTATCAAATCTAGCTACATACCTCTTTACCATGGACTCCTTCAAAAAATGGAAAAAATATATATAAAAACACACTAATTGCAACCATATTCTTCTTTTGGCGGATTCATGCAAAGGCAAATCCAGCTCCCTGTGCTCGTCATACAAGTCTCGCTCCATTCTATTTCCCACCGGTGGTGGTGGTGGTGGTGCAACAATCACGATTTCATTTCTCTAGGGTGGCGGTGGTGTTGGTGGGGCCTCCACGACCACTAGTCCATGCTGTTGCTACCTCTACTATGGGTTTGGATTGGCCACGGCAACAAATCCACTGGAGTTGCAACCGATCTGCCATTTTCATGAGCCAATCTGCTATTCGGGTGATGCCTTGAAAGATGGTTGAGAATCATTACTCGTGAGGTAAAAATCTTTCTTTTAGTTGTTATTTGTATCATTTTTTGAATATTAGGAAAATCAAGAACCGCATTGGTTGCTGAAAACTCTTTTTACTTACTTTAAAAATATAAGTATTTTCTCGATTGTATAACGCTTTTATTTCTCTTTCCTTATTTGACACAAAATAAGTTTATTAGTCTAAAGAAAACTTAGCTCATGCAGTAGAAACTTCCCGCTTGTGATTTTAATTTTGTGATTACAATCACTACAATAAAGGCTGGAGTTAACATAAATCCCGTTAAAAAATATCCCATTCTGTAAAAATATGTTTATATACTTATTTCATTGCACATAATCACAACATACCTTTTTAAAACTGACGTGGATATTTCCAGCACTTATACCAACTTTAGAATTTAGCGTTATTCATTGGGGACGAGTTACAGAACAATTTATATACCATTAGAAAGACCTAGGTCAATCTATTGTATTTTTGGATTGTCTCATCCATCTATTTTATTTTTAGCAACTCTCGTATTAGCAAAATATATCCTTGTAATAGAATTGAGCACCATTTGTGCTCTATTAATAATATTTTACCACGTTAAAAAAAAACATTGCCTCTTGAAGTCGCACTAATTAATAATGTCCAGGCTCGAGCAGTTCAATAAATATCTATATGTGCCCGTGACCAATCGTTTTATTTATTCCCTTATACGTGGTTATTTCTTCCCATTGACATTTTAATATCAGTGCCTTGAGTATATCTTGATTCCTAGATTTGTAAGAAGAAATCATACCTTGAATAGTATCTATAATACATATTAAAAAGAAAACTTGATAACTTACTAAAATGTAGTTCTCCCAGTTTTGGGTTATTATTTTTCTAACTTCGCAAAGATATAGTGTTGATAATAATAGAATGAAAATAAAGAAATCCAAGTATTCAACTATAAATAAATTGCACATTAATAAAAAAAAATGTGATTCCTCTTTATATAATATTACAAATTTATCAAAGCTAGCTACATATCTCTTCTACCATATACTCCTTCAAACAATAGGAAAAATATATATAAAAACACACTAATTACAACCATCTTCTTCTTTTGTCGGATTATTTCAAAGGCAGATCCAGGTCCCTGTGCTCATCATACAACGCTACCTCCATTCTATTTCCAACCGGTGGGGGTGCTGGTGGTGTTGGTGGTGCAATATTCACAATTTCGTTTCTCTGGGGTGGCGGTTTTTGTGGTGGGGCCTCCACGACCACCAGGGCCTTGCTGTTGCTACCTCTTCTACGGGTTTTGATTGGCCACGGCAACAGATCCACTGGAGCTGCAGCCGCTCTACCATTTTCATGAGCCAACAATTTGCCTTGAGAGATGAACCAGAATCAATACACGCGAGCTAAATCATCTTTGTCAAATGGGACACTTCAAGATTTTCTCCATTGTATATATATTTCTGATATTTGGTAAAAAAGGATAATAAATAAAAATAAACTGGAGGGCTTTTTTGTATTCAAGCTTGAAATCAACAGAAAGAATAGGCTCGTGCAAAATAACTATATAAATTAAATTAAGCTCCTGATACCAGGTTGAGTAAGTTTCAATCCTTGTTCGCTTCTTTATATTTGGGTTCCCCAACTAAGTGAAGGACGCATTAGCTCAAATGGGAGCATGGCTAGTCGATTAGTTTTTAAATCATGTACTCTTCGATTGTGCAAGAATTTCTCTCCCATTTTCTTATATTTTTTACCCTTCGAGGATCACTACTACTATGAAAAAAGATTTTACATTAGTTGAAAAACCAATTTCAATATGTTATCTATGGACTAAGAAGACTCCAACAGCCAAAAAAAGTAATAGCAAAGGACGCGAAAATTCAGTCTTCGAGAATGTCTAATAAATGGACGCTATTCTGAGATTTGTACAGTGAAACACTAGCGATGCACCATTATTACGCTTTAATTTTTTTTGAAAAAACTTTTTTTCTTTCTTTAAGTTTTTATTTGTATCATTTTTTTTATATTAGAAAAATCAAGAACCGCATTGGTTTATGCCGAAAACTCCTTTTATTTACTTCGAAAATATAAGTATTTTCTCGATTGTATAACGCTTTCATTTCTCTTTCCTTATTTAACACAAAACGAGTATTTATTAGTCTAAAGACAACTTAGCTCATGCAGTAGAAACTTCCCGCTTGTGGTTTTAATTTTGTGAGTACGATCACTGCAATAAAGGCTGCAGTTAACATAAATCCCAGTAAAACTTATTCCTTTTTGTAAAAATATGTTTATATACTTCTTTCATTTCACATTATCACAACGTACCTTTTTAAAAATGATGCGGAAATTTTCAACACATATACCAACTCTGAGGATTTAACTGTACTCATTGTGAATGAGTTAAAGAACTGACACGGGAATTTCCAGCACCTATACCAACTTTAAGGATTTAACTTTTCTAATTGGTAGATAATTAAAGAACAAAGTATATACCATTAGGAAGCCTTACGAGTCTAGTTTCTAATAAAGAAAACGGATCTCAAAAATAATAATTTGATAGTGAGTTATTTCTATTTGACTGAAGTGTGGCAGTGCAGTATTTTCATACGGGAATCTGGAAGGTTGAGCAACTCTTGGTGAGCTTTCATGAACCTACTCATTCAAGCAACTTGGGAGTTGATAAGCACTTAATTATTAGTCAATATTCATCTTATTTATCTTTATTAGAGTAAACTTTTCATTTTTCTAGACCATAGAAAATGTAATGTCTTATTTATTATTTTTGACTCATCTTGGAGGGTTGTTCCAAGTCCTTGCCTATAAAAGGCACCCCATTGTTATATTTCCAGCACCCAATTTCAAAATAAAAAATATATTTTGAGCTTTTAAGCTTGTTTAGAAGATTCATCTTCTTATATCTTACTCTAAACTCTTTTGGTGGATACCTAGAGTTGTGAGTTTTGAGTGGTGCCTTGTGACATCTCCTACTTCTCTTGAAATTTCCGGTATCAAGAACAATCTATATACCATTAAAAAGACCTAGGTCAATCTATTGTATTTTTTGGATTTACTCATCCATCTATAGTATTTTAGCAACTCTCATATTAGCAAAATGTTTCCTTGCAACAGAATTCAGCACCATTTTTGCACTATTAATAATATTTTGCCACGTGAAAAAAAGTTGCCTCTTGAAGTCGCATTAATTAATAATGTCCAAGGCTCGTGCAGTTCAATAAATATCTATATGTATCCGCGACCAATCGTTTTATTTTATTCCCTTATATGTGGTTATTTCTTTTGATTGCCATTCTAATATCAGTGCCTTGATTATATCTTGTTGCCTAGATTTGTAAGAAGAATATTTACCTTCAATAATATCTATAATACATATGAAAAAGAAGACTCTATAGCTTACTAAAAAGTAGCTCTCTCCTAGTTTGGGGTTATCATTTTTCTAACTTCACAGAGATATAGTGTTATAATAATGAAAATCAAGAAACACAGGTATTCAACTATAAATAAATAGGACATTAATAATAAAATGTGATTCCTCTTTATATAATATTACAAATTTATAAAAGCTAGCTATATATCTCTTCTACCTGGACTCCTTCAAACAATGGAAAAAATATATATAAAAACATACTAATTGCCACCATCTTTTTCTTTTGGCAGATTCATTCAAAGGCAAATCCAGTTCCTTGTGCTCATCATACAAGGCTAGCTCCATTCTATTTCCCCACAGTGGTGGTGGTGCAACAATCATGACTCAATTTCTCTGGGGTGGTAGTGGTGGGGCTTCCACGACCACCAGGGTCATGCCGGGGATCGAACCCGGGTCACCCGCGTGTATAGTGGTGAGTATTCCCGCCAATCACGCGGTGACCCGGGTTCGATCCCCGACAATGGTGCCACTTTTATTTTGTAGTTTTTTAGTGGTGATAAAATAAAAAAAGTGGATTCATGTCTCGCTATTATCGAAATTCGATTTGATCGTAAGAATCAATATATTTTTAGCTTGTGAAAGTAGAGGAAAAACAAAAATAAAATAAAATTATAAAAATAAACTAACTAGGAAATGTAAAATGCAAGTTGGTAGATGCCTCGATTGTATGCCTAAAATGAAAGTGCAAAGCAATAATGAAAATAGCAATAGAAAGCAATGTTTCACCAAGTACAAGCAGAAAGCCTAAGATACAACTATGCATAAAAACTCAAATAATGCAAATTAGCAAAAATTGAAAATAAAAATTGAAAGAGCACTAAAAGTTGACGTGAAAATTTAAATCTTTTCGAAAAATAATAAGAAACGAAAAGTAGATCTAGGATTTAACGAAAAACTATGCATGAAAATTTAATTCAAAATATAGCACATGAAGAACTCAAAATAAAAATCGAGATATGTCACTCACAAAGATTCCATGAACGATTCACAAGATCTAACAACAATTCTAATAGTTAAGGCAAAATGCATAAGATGAAGAACAAGCATGAAATTGAAAAATAAGCATGAAATTAAAAGAAAGCTTACTTGAATTAAAAAGAGAATCCAAAAGTTTGAATGGAATTACAATCAAAATTAAAATCTAAGGGAATACTTGAAATCTTCTTGAACTTACAAACCCAAGTAAAAGCTTGAAATTAAATCTGGAGAGAGAAATTAAGTCCCAAACCCAAGCATGGGTTGGGAGGAGGTTTTTTTTTACAAAATGAGAGTACATATGGTTCTATTTATAATAGGTTTAATTAGGGGTAAATTGGTCAATTAAGCCTTATAAGCTTGGATGTCCCATGTTTGACCAATTTTGACCCAAAATGGTCATTCTAGACCATTTGGGTCGAGTTGGGCTCGATTGTCTCGGTAATTTTGCGAAATGGCTCGACATTGGCCGAGAGTGCTCGGCGCTGCGCGGGTGCTGTCGGCTGCTGTCGGCAGGCTTTGGCAGGATGGTCGAGCGTGGCGCGCGCTTCCTAGCAGCGTCGGACTCGGACACTGGATAACTCAGTGTCGGCAACGTACCAAGTGTCAGCCGTAATACTTCAAATCGAGGTCCGATTTCGCTAAAACTCCACTCGTAAGCCCACACTCGACCATCTCCATACCAAAATACCTCAAAATACCTAGATTAAACATAAAATTAATTAATTATGATTAAAATACGATACAATAAGCTGGAGACACAAAAATAAGAAAATATGTCCAATCTATCCAACTTATACCAAAATCTATAACAAAAACTAACTAAAATACTAATAAAAATCAAGATAAATTCGTGTTAATCACCTATAAAATAAGGAATTTTGAACATAAAAACCCAATAATTACACCAAACCTCAAATTAATTAAACTCATTAAACCATATTAAGTATAAAATCAAAAAGAAACACGAAAAATAATAAAACGAGAGAAACAACCAAATAACTTAACTAATCGACTAAAAAACCGCTAAAACAAAAATAAAACCCGACTTAAAAACATGAGAAAAATACCACAATTACATGCAAAATAACCACCCGGTCATTTCCTGAACAATCATTCATCAAATATATATTTCTTGGTTGTGTACTTGGTATAATTCTGCTCGTTCTTTCATTTGTTTTTGTTTGATTTGCTGCACATGTTTGCCATTTTTTTCATTATGTTATAYACATTTAATTTATTTGTTATTMGCTTGGATCTGTTTGTTAGAGTAGGAGTTTCTATGAATTTTGATTTGTTTTTGAATTTTAATGTGTGAGTTTATGGCTTGAACTACGAGTATCACATTTTATGTTGAGGCGAAGTTAAATTCTTCTTCCTAATAACGAATGCAACAATATTAGTATAGTTGGAGTTATTTCTACAATTGCATTTTTTGTTCGTCGCATTGCCCATTGTTGTCACATTGCAGGACTTGGCATTGTTCAGTATGCTTCTCTTCTCCTTTTCTTTTTGTCTTTTCATTTTTTTTAATGATTTTTTAATTTTTTGCTTCATTTTCTTTCTTTCTTTCTTTCTTTCTTTTTTTTCTTATTGCATCATTTTTTTTTCTTTTCAAAACAGTCACATGTGTATTTCAATTACATATTCATTCGCCGAAAATGATAAAATTTCGTTTTCTCAATTCATTTTCTTTGCGTCTCTTGACATAAATCTTATAAGAGAGGTTATCCTTAAGTATCATTTTTAGCATAGTTATATTTGCATTTCTTTAAGGAACTTTCATACTAAAGACTATCTTAAGTGTCATTTTATAGTGCAGTGGGAGTTTTTCGAGTAAATGATGATATGACACCCCTTCTTCTTGAGTTTAAATTTTTTATTTGAAAACTATATTTGCATATCTTTTAATGTTATGAAGTTTTTGTAATATTAAAAGTTAATCAATGTTCTTAATTTATAAATCTTACTTAGTCATTAATATTCTCTATTTAATTACTATATTTATCCTAAAAAGCAGTTCGCACATGAAAATATCCAATTCGTCTGAATGCTCCTTCATTTGAGAAAGTTATCAAATTTCATATATTTTTTTAATCATTTGTTTTTCATTTTAATTTACTGAATTGCTTTAAGTTTCATATGACACCTTTTATTTAATAGATAAATCTGATTAAGAATATGATTATTGCTGATTTTAATAAATAATAAAGGTGATGACTGGCATAGCACTTTATATCTATATATCTAATTGTATGTTTGCATTTTCTAAATAATATTGCACTTTAATTTATTTATTATTTTATGTTTGTAGAAGAGTTGAATTTGTAGTCGTGAAATTGTGTAAATGGATTATAATCTGTGATGGGATTAAATATTGACTAATTGGTTAATCTGTGAATTTGTTTGTTTGTTAATTGTATATAGAATTTGGATTATAGATTTGATTTTGTTTGTTTGTTAATTCGGAGAATAAGAATCACAATTCGATTCGTGTTTTTTAATAGATACGTAGACTCATTTATAGCATAGTTATTTTTTGGTCTATTTACATAGGAAAGGCTATCTTAAGTGCCGTTTTTAGCGCAGTGGGCGTTTGTCGAGTAAATGACAATACGACGTCCCTTCTTCTTGAGTTTTGATTTTCCAATTTTATTTCTTATTTAGAAATGATATTTGCATATCTTTTAACGTCGTATAAATATGAGATTTCTGTAACATTAAAAGTTGATAATTATTGTTCTTAATTTATAAATCTTACTCATAATATTCTCTCTATAATTACTACTCACTACTCAGGAGTTGAATGAGGATGAGTCGGTAGAGCTTAGTTTTGTTCCTCCCGAGTAATCGAGCCCTGTTTTTGTTCTTGACAAGGCAGTGTGCAAACACGATTCGCCTTATCATGTAAAGTATGTTGGGAAGACCCATTCGGCTTCAGTGAATCAAATTTCTCAACCCCTTTCAATCGCCTCCACTAGTTATAGAAGATGATTCTCTATTTCGGCTTCATCTTTCGCCAATGAAAATCGAGAGTAAATGGCCTTCTCAATTTCTTCTTTGATTTATTTTTGTTTGAATTTGTTTTTATTTTTATTTTTTTAATATTTCAGGTTTGTGATAGTAGGAGGTGGTTATGCAGCTCGAACATTTATGGAGTATGGTTTGGCTGATGGAAAGCTTTGTATTGATTCAAAAGAGGTAACTTATTGTTTTTATTTTAATTGAATGGATAATGAGATTGTGCACAAATTTCTGACAATAGACTTTGAACTTACAAATGGGTAAATTGATCGATTATAAAGATGTTTTACTTGTTCAAGCTGATTGTGGCTCTAATAAAAGAATCGTGTGTGGTCGTTGGGCATCTATGTATGTAATTGATTTGGTAATTGTGAATGAGCCTAAATATATTGGATCTGAATTTTCTGATCTGTTTATGTGATGTTTTATGCTGGTTGTGCTTAATAACTTAGTTTGTCTTCACATACTGCCATACGCTCCTTATAAGCGTCCAGCGTTGACGAAAGGTTACTTGTTCCCTTTAGATAAAAATGGTTGTCTGTAGGTGCAATTTAGCAGCTAATCATACTGTATTATTTGAATATATCTTAATTGCTTGACATTTTTTCTCAAAATTCTTGATTTTTTGCAATTATTTTACAATCAAGTTTAACATATTTGCTTTTTATGTCCACATCCATTTACTGTTTAATTAATTCAGTTTTTATTTTTCCCCCATAATTCAGTAACAAGTGCATCAGTTCTTGTCAACTTGCCTGTTGCTCTATTCTTGATAATTGCTCTTCGCTACATGTCTCTGGGTTTTGATATGCGAAGGAATTTGCAACTTACAAAGACAAGCAAACATCGACAAACAGTTCCAAAACAAAACCCGTCGAGGGCCTTAGATTTACGGCTGAAACGTAAGGTGAATTCCCTTTTTGTGGAGGATGCAATCAACTAATTCACCAGACATATTTTCGCAGAGTGGGTGACCGATCTTTGGTACTCACGCGTAACTCCAGATAGACAAGGTGCGGAAGAAATTGTACTTGTCATGAATGGTGTAATGAGAGGGATTCCAAGTCGCATAAGAAATATTAATGTGATCGATCTTTTAACAAGGTTTCATTTTCAGATATTCTATACGTTATCAATTTCTCGATCAAGATAGGCTCTAAATAATGGCATTTTAAAGGGATATTGCGTTTGGTGTCGTGCAGGGATATTATCAATCTAGTAAGTCTTTCTATAAATACACTAATCTAGAACGTGTTTACAAAAAGTTATTCAAAAAAATCACATTAATCTAGAACGTCTTTTCAAAACCCGTTCCAGATATCATACTTTCTAGAACATCTTTTTTAAAATCCTTTCTAGATTACCTTTTGAAAACCCACTCTAGATATCGTACTTTCTAGAACGCCTTTTCAAAATCCGTTGTAGAAAGTTTATTTTCTAGGACGTCACATCTTAAAGGCGTTCTAGAAACTATACTTTCTAGAACGCCTATTCAAAACCCATTCTAGAAAGTTTATTTTCTAGAACGTTTATTTCGTAAAGGCGTTCTATAAAGTTTATTTTCTAGAACTTCAGTTGGTAAAGACGTTCGAGAAAGTATACTTTCTAGAATGCCTTTTCAAAACCCGTCCTAAAAAGTTTATTTTCTAAAATGACTATTTCGTAAAGGCGTTCTAGAAAGTATACTTTCTAGATTGTCTTTTTCGTAACCATTCTTGAAAGTCCGACATTCTAGAACGCCTCAAATAACCATTCTACAAAGTCAGACTTTCTAAAATAGCTCCATACAGAACGCCTCAGATAACTGTTCCAAATTTACTGAAACAGGGCGTTCTAGATTGTTGTTTCTGCACTAGTGTGGTCTCTAGAGGTTGGAGTGATTGAGTTCAAGGGGTTCGGAGCTAGTGAATTGAGATTTCGGAAAAGGAAACTTGTGACTTTTTGCTAACATACAAGAGAAACATAAAGAGAAACTTTTATTATTGCTATTATAAGGGATATTACAGCTTTTCAAAGCCTTATCTATTACATCTTGACTATAGTGACCTAATCTAGAATGCCATAGATCAGAAATGGGCTCTTTATTCTGAAAATCAGAAACAAAGCAAGTTTGAGAAGGTCGCATGATGAAAGGTGGTGCAGGTGGAGGTTGATAAGTAGCTGGCTTGGTGGTATGTAGATTGAAATGATAGAGTCCATCCTTAACTGTCTCTCTAAGAAAGATGGACTTGGTGGTTTGGTCCTTAATGAGACAATAAGAAGGATGAAACTCAAAAAGGACATTATTATCAGAGGTAAAATTTGAGACACTCAATAGTTTTTTAGTGATTGAGGGAACATGAAGTAGATTTTTCAGCAAAAAAGTTTTAGAACTGAAAGGAGCTTTGAGAAAAGAGTTACCAATGTGATTAATGTTTACTCCACCTCCATTTACCATTTAGAGACTGTTCCCTCCAGTATATTTTGAGGCCATATTCAAATTTTAGAGATCATTTGTCACGTGCATAGTTGCTCCAGATTCAGGGAACCAAAGAGTATCAACATCATAGTTCGAATGCGAGTTCATGCTTCCACCATTCCCAAATTTTGTCATATGGAATGAAGGATTTCTGACTGACTGCTGGTTAGATTGGGTGTTGTTGTAAGGGTTGTCATTCCCGTACCAGCACTATCTACTGTGTTTCCAGAAATATAGCAGATCTGACAAACAACCCTGTCTCTTCTATTTGATCTTCCTCCGTGACCTCTTTGACTTCTTCCTCCCCTACTACCTCTAAAAATTGTTCCTGCCTCCTCCGCAACCTCTGGAGCTTCTTATGCCTTGTTGATAATTATTATTTTGACTCTTGTAGCGTTGACCTGTGTAGCAGCATTAACAGAGGGCTGAGATCCTTTAGTATTAACATATGAAGCATTGTTGCTATTGGTTTCAAATCTGGCTTCATAGCTGAGCAAAGAGCGTGCAGCTCAGCTAGTGTGTAAGCCTACGGCCTGGATGTAATATTAACCATCACTAAGTCATATTCACTTCCCAATCCAGCCAATATGTGCAATATCTGATCTTTTTCAAAGATCTTGTTCCGTGCAGAATACAGAAAGGCTTCATCTTTCCCAAATAATCTTTCATGGACAAGGCATTTTTCCTTAAAGACTGCAACATTATCCTATACTGCATTATCTTGGCTTGAGACTGTGTGGCAAAATTGTTCTCAAGAGAATATCATATTTCTTAAGATGTATTGAAACTGGCAGTTAAAACAAGAATGCTCTCACTTAATTAGGACAGGATCCACGAGGCTAAGATCTGATCTTGCATTTCCCATGCAGAAAAGAGGGTTTTTTTTTATTTTCTCCTTCATTAGTTATAAACTGTGGTGGAGCTATAGATCCTTTCTTAATGAGTGCTTCAAAGCCATAGCCCTAGGTAGTCGTCAAGAATTGTTGTCTCCAGATCAAGTAATTATTTTTCATCTAATTTGGCTGAAATGAGATGACTTTGTGGATAAATGATTGGTGGTAGAGGTTATGAGGTTTGGGTTGAGGAGGAAGAGTTGTTATGAGACATATTTGTAATAGAAAAATAGAGTCAGGCCCTCAAACCTGCTCCGATACCATGAAAGAAACGTGGCGAGCTTATAAATCAAAGGCGAGCTATTATAAGCTATATTCTACTAAAGGCGAGTTGAGGAGAATGTACTATATAATTTCAGTAATCTATTTCATACTTTACACAATGAATTACACAGCTATTTATAGCAACATAACAGACTAAGATTTCCTTAGATCATGTGGTCATAAACGCTACAGTACATCTGACAACGGCTATTGTTAGAAGAGTTTTAGTGGTGTTGAAATATATCAACGGGTTCATGGCTTGGTATTATCGGAGATCGATTGGATTGAAGGATTTAATGTGTTTCAAGCTTCGAAAATAAAAGGAAAATAAAAATAAAGTAATTAAACTAAATAACTACACTAGAAATTGAAATAACAAGTTGGTCGGATGCCTCGTCGTATACCTCAAATAGAAAATGCAAAGCAATAATGAAATAAGCAAGAAAATGCAATGTTTCACCAAGTACAAGCATGCAAGCACAAGGTACAACTATGCATAAAATCCTAAATAATGCAAATAAGTAAAAATTGATATCATGAATGGAAAGAGAAATGGAAATTGATGTTAAAGTTTAAATCTTTAAGGAAAATAACAAGCAACAAAGAGTAGATCTAGGATTTAAGTATGAAACAAAGCATGAAAATAAAAATCAAAATAATACATATGAAGGACTTGAAATCAAGATGATCTAAGACTCGATCTATGATCTAGATGTGTCACTCATCTAGATTCCATACCGAATTCTTAAGATCTAACATGAATTCAAGGTGCTCCGACAAAAGGCATAAAATGAAGAACAAGCATGGAAATGAAGAACAAAGAATGGAAATAAAGCATAAAACGTGAAATTGAAAGGAAACTTACTTGAATTAAGAAATGAAATAAAGCTTGAATTTAATTGCATCAAAATTCAAAATCCAAGGGAGTACTTAGATTCATCTTGAGCTTACAAACCCAAGGAAAAACTTGAAAATTAAATCTAGAGAGAGAAAATTATCCCAACCCCAAGCTTGGGTTAGGAGGAGGTGTTTTACAAAAATGAGAATTATAGTCTATTTATACTAGGTGTAATTGGGTTTAAATGGGCCAAAATAGCCCTTAAGGCTTGAAAATCCCGATTTTGACCAAGTTTGACCCGGAGGCACCTTCCTAGACCCATGGCTAGCCGCTTGGCACAATAAGGCTCAAGGTGGCTCGACCATGGCTCGCATTTGGCCGAGGTGGCTTGGACATGGCCGAGCCCGGGCGCACATGGGCGTTGGAGGTCGGCAGCTTGCGAGCAGGTGTGGTCCTGGGCGTGGCGAGCACTGGCGTGAGTCCTGGCAAGCGCCGGGCGCTGTTGGCATGAGGTTGGGCACAGGATTTGGCGAGCGCTAGCAGCAGGCGCACAGTCTTGGCAGGCGCTGTCGGCAGCGATTTAGCCATTTGCGCCTCCACCATACTTTACCTTTCCACCTCGAAATCTGACAATGTTGGAAAGTAGTTCCTCTGACCCAATCATACGCTTTGAGCATCCACTATCGAAATACCAGGCTCCAAGGACGTGGGATTTCAGGGAGGTATGGATCATATTGCACTTGATGGTATTTTTCTTGACCCACAATTATTTGAACCTGGTGTTGGTATTGATGTTGGTAACACGGGAACCAACAAGGGATTCTGTAGCCACCTTTGTTCTCTGAAAATGTCTTCTCTCGCCAATAATCTTCCAGCAAAAAGGCCGAATGTGACCTGGTTCACCACAATGATGACACACGAACTATCTCCTTCTCTTCTTGTGTCATTTGGACGAGTGTTTGATATAAAGGGATGTGTCAGCCTGAGAAACAGTAAATCCAAGTCCAATGAGCACCTCACCAAATCTGCTTGACCAAGCCCTTGATGCTTGCTTAAGGCCATATATGGACTTGTTCAATTTGCAAACCAAGAGGGGATCAGAAAGGTGTTCAAAACCAGCAGGTTGTTCCATGAAGAGCTCAGTGTCAACATTCCCATTGAGAAAGGCATTATTAACATCAATTTGCCTGAAACTCTATCCAAAAGTTAGTGCAAGGGATAGGATAACTCTGATTGTTCCTGGTTTGATAATAGAACTAAATGTTTCAGTATAGTCCCAGTCTGGATCCTGATTGTACCCTTTAGCCACTAACCTTGCCTTGTGTCTTATAACAGCACCATTTGCATCTTTTTTGATCTTAAAAACCCATTTACATCCTATAACCTTTCTGTTCCTTGGTATAGGAACCAATGTCCAAGTCCTATTTTTCAACAAGGCTTGAAATTCATCCTGCATTGCCCTCTTCCAAACTGGTATTGCTAAAGAATCATGTGCATTTTGAGGCTCAAAATCAATTGAGTGATCTGCAAAGAAGGCCTTAGGCTTAAAAATCCCAACCTTTGACCTGGTAACCATTTGATGTGTCCCTGCAACCTGAGAAGGAATGTTAGGTGTATCTAAAAAAGGATTAGTATAAACATCCTCAATTGGTAAATCTATAGTAATTGTGCCCCCTGGAAGTGATGATAGTGATGATGTGGAGGATGTAGAGTTTACAGGTGATGTATCTAGAAAAGGGATTTGATGTGGAGAATGATGTTGTGGTGGTGGTGAAAGAGGAGGTGAAGTATTGTCTGAAGTAGGAAACTGTCTTGGTAAGGTGATTAAAAGAGCTATAGTGACAGGTGGTGGATGAGTATGAGAAGAGACTGCATTGTGCTTATGAAAAGGAAAAGTGGACTCTTCAAAAATCACATGTCTTGTGATTATTATTTTCTTGGAGGGTAAAGAGAACTTTATAACCCTTATGGTATGAGCTATAGCCTATGAAAACTGCAAGTAGGCTTCTAGGTTGGAGTTTATGATTATTATAAGGCCTAAGAAGGGGATAACAAAGGCAACCAAAAGTTATGAGAAAATGATAGTCAGGCTTCTGTCTTGTCAAAGCCTGCAAAGGTGATTTATAATGCAAAACCGTGCTAGGTAACCTATTGATAAGAAAAACTGCACTTGTAAAAGCCTCATCCCAGTACACAAGTTGAACTTTCGACTGAGAGAGAAGAGAGAGCCCTACTTCAACTATTTGCCTATGTCTCCTTTCTGCTAGCCCATTCTATTGTGGAGTGTATGGACAAGAAATCCTATGTTGAATCCCACATTGAGCTAAGATAGGCCTTAAAGCAATAAATTCACCCCCACCATCACTCTGAAATGTCTTGATTTTAGCATTGAACTGATTTTCAACTAAGGCTTGAAAATGCATAAAGGTTGTTTTAGTGCCAGACTTTTGTTTCAGGAGGTAACACCAAGTGAACCTGGTAGAGTGATCAATAAAACTCACATAATACCTAAAACCAGAATGAGAAACAACTTGATCAGATCCTCAAAGATCACTATGCACAAGATCAAAAGGATGTTTATATTCAGCAACACTATCAGAAAAGGGCAATCTATGTGCCTTTGCTTCAAGACAGGCAGAGCATAAAGAGACAATTTTATTATCAATAAAGGGAACATTACAATGCTTGAGTGCAACAATATCATTAGAGGGATGACCCATCCTAGAGTGCCAAATGGCCAAATCTAGACCCTTAATTATTCTAGCAGAAAAGGCAGAAGGTTGGTGCAGAGTTGAATTTGATTGAGAACTGATTTGAGAATCATGTGTGTGTTGTTGGAGATTGAAGCTGTAAAGTCCATCCTTAAGACTCCCTTGGAGTATTGTTTCCCTTGTTGCTAGGTCCTTCACAAGACAAACAAAGGAATGAAATTCAAAGAATACTTTGTTATCTTGTGCAAATTTTGCTACACTTAGGAGATTCTTGGTTATAGTAGGAACATGTATGAGGTTATTGAGTAAGAAGGTGCACACTACTGCAGAAAGTAGATACAAAGGCGCCTCATCCACGGCGGTTTTCTAAAAAAATGCCGTTAAATCGGTCATTTAACGGTGGTTTTCATAAAACTGTCGTAGAATCTATCATTTTACGACGGTTTTTTGAAAACCGACGTTAAAACTGAACTAATTAACGGCGATTTTTCGTAAACTGCCGTTAAATTCAGCTGGCCTCCAGTTTTTACGCCGGTTCTCAAATAACCATCATAGAATGTATATATAAACTAAAAATACGAAATTAAAAAAAAAACGCCACGTCACGGATCCTCGTGCTCATTGATATACTGATCTCCACCGTCCGTTCAAAGCAAATCTACTGATCTCCACCGTTCATTCTAAACAAATTTATTGATCCCCTTCCTTCTTTTCCTCTCCGTCATTTTTCCTCGTGCCCGTTGACTACCTCCGCCACATCTCACCGACGTGGCATGAGCGCCTGTAGGCGGCTCTCTGGTCAGTGCTCGCCATCGCCGCCGCCCCTTAATTCACCCATTCCAAACCCTAATCAACCTCCCCGACGTGACCACAACTAATCAGACCATCCCCAAAATGGAAAAGGGCTGGGAGCACGACTAATCTGGTTACCCTCCTCCGCTAAGTGTACGACGCTGACCACCATTGCTTCGGTGAGAATTACATCCAGGAGCTCGTCGAGAAAGCTCCCAGGTTCTTACACATAAGTCTGCATTCGATTTCAGTGTTTTTATTTCCGAATTAATGGCTAATAATTTGATTAGGTTAAATAGATATATGTCTACTCGTGCTCATAATCACATTCTTTCATTTTTGTTTTTAATTTCAGTTGTCGGAGGACGTAGAATAGAGTTTTATTGGGTTTCGAATCCTAGGGTTTCACCAGCGGATTGACAACCTACCCGACCACCTGAAGCTTCGCCACCTCCGACGCGAGGTCGGCGTTCTCCTGGAGCTTTACAAAAGCAGGCAAGTCACTTGGGCCTTTTCTGGTTTAATTTTCTGCTACTGGACTATTTTCAGTTTTTTTTTTTGTTTTGTGTAGTTCAATTTTAAGGGAATCGAGCAATTTCAGCAAGCTTTGAATATCTCACCTTATAATATTTCCGCACATTATGGGCTTGCTTCTGCACTTCTTGATTTGGCGCGAGAATGTGTCAATTCAGGCGCCTCTAGATGGGCAGCCTCACTCTTGGAGGTTAGTTTGTCAAAGTGAAGTCTTTCTTTCTTCTGCAGTTATTTAAATGATGATTATGCTTTTCTCTGAAATAAAGTTCTAGCTCAATATAGGAAGCATCTGAATTGGCCTTGCGTAGTACGTCTTTAGCTGCCACCTTTTCATGTTTCTGGAAGTTACACAGAGATATTCAGGTATAAAATATTTCCGTAGTTAATTTCTATTGAGGAATTAATTTTTGGCAATAATTCCTTTTTTGTTATTTGCCTTTCTTGGGCACAAAATAAGTTAGGAAACTAAATTTAGGAATATATTGTGTTTCCTAGTTCATGTACAAGACTTTAATTATTCCTAGATTGTGATTATGATTTGTTTTTAGGTATTTACCAAGTTTATAATTGTAGAATTGTCTATTTAAGACAAAGAATTCTAAAGCTTGTACACACGAATTTTAAGCACGGGATTTTGAGAGAAGGATGACGCAAGACGCACGGCAAAGCAAGGAAGAACACGAAGAACTACTTGGAGCCATTGATCGAGATTAACAAGCTCTTCGAAGTTGCGTGACCAACGGAGAAGAACATGCCATTCCGGCAACAAGTATTTAGTATCAAGTTTATTGATATTAGTTTTCATATATTACTTTATATTTTTGTATTAAGCGTGAACAAGAAAGTAATATAGTTTTCGGGTTTGTACACCCAAGTTCACAATTATTTACTTGTGAACTGAATTTGTTCAATCGTATTCTCGTATTTTAATTTCGCTGCATATATTTATTTTACTCTGGTCGATGTTGTTAACCAGTGTTGTTAAACATTGAATAACAACATCGTAAAACTGTGAATTATTCTTAAAACCATAGACCTTCAAATTTCACAATTGGTATCAGAGAGGTTACTTAACCTTTTAAGTATTGATCCTTATTTGTCTAGGCACTATGGATACTCCGAGGAAGAAGAGCATGGTTGCTAGAGAGGATGTCAATGATTACGAGTCAACTAAACCTGATCCATTCTTATTTACCAATATTGTGTGGAACGACGATATCCATGTTGGTTTGCTTGCAGACAACATCGTGTGCCTGAATGCAGAGACCACTGATTATTATGAGGAATACGAGCAGCTGAGTGTTGACCACCAGAAATTATTTGTCAGTTGGAGTAAACAGGTACTCAAGGCCAAAGAGCTCGAAAAAGAAGTAGAGAAGCTAACCAAAGAAAAGGAAGATCAGCTTGACATTATTGTTCGATTGGAAACGTCTCTCACCAAGAAGGACGCTGAGCTGGAAAAGATGAAGAACGAACTAACCACTGTTCGAGGAACCATTTCAAATCTCAATAAAGGTAAGGCAAGGCTGGATGAAATCTTGGAGATTAGCTTCCCAGAGTCCTCAAAGCATGGAATAGATTTCAAGCCGAGTCAGCCAATGAATGTTCCAAGTCAAGAACAGAAATCTTCCAAATATCACAAAAAGAGAAGAAGATAGTACGTGTGCCATTATTGTGGAGAACCAGGGCACATCAGGCCCTTTTGATGGAAGATCATTGGAGAGAAAAGACACTTTAAGAGAACCAGTGTGGCTGATAAATCCCATGTTGGTAACCGCGCTACCAACATCAATACCAACATCAGGTTCAAACAAGTGTGGGTCAAGAAAAATAGCATCAAGTGCAACATGATCTGTACCTCCCTGAAATCCCACGTCCCTGGAGCCTGGTACTTGAATAGTGGATGCTCTAAGCACATGACCGGATCGGAAGATGTCCTATCGAATATTGTCAAGTTTCAAGGAGGAAAGATTAAGTATGGTGGAGGAGCAAATGGCCAAATTATTGGCCAAGGAACTTTTCATGTACCTGGTATTGCAAAGCTTGAGAATGTGTTGCTGGTAGAAGGACTTACTGCAAATTTGATCAGCATAAGTCAACTGTGCGACGGAGGTTTTAGTGTGAAATTCACTCGTGAAAGATGAGAATTTTATGACAAAGGCAATGCATGTATTTTCATTGGTCAGAGGACCTCAGATAATTGCTATCAAATCAATGGTGATGTGTTCTGCAAGCTGTCTCAATTGAGTGATGTCGAGGTGTGGCATCAAAAGCTCGGACATGTCAATTACAAGATGATGGAAAGTTTAGTCAAAAAGGATGCTATGATCGGACTACCTAAGCTCAACACAAAAAATATTCCAGTTTGAGAGGCATGCCAGAAAGATGAAAGTGCAGGTATTGAAAACAGAGATGCAAGTGCTGAACCCAGAAATTCGAGTGATGTTGGTAACAATGTTGATACAGGGATAACAACATTAGAACCAACATCAACTCTAGCCGTCGCAAAATCAGATTCTAATCCAAGTGTGGAGAATCTAGCTGAACCCATTGACTTGAATCAGAGAAACATTCCTTCAAGAATTCAGAAGAATCATCCTATGAGCCAAATTATTGGAGATCTCGATGAAAGAACTACAAGAAAGCGACATATAAATGTCAAAGAGATGGTAAGATTTGTTTTCTTGTTTACTAATTGTTCTAAAACTCGAGAATCTTTGTCTCTTTCCAAAACAGAGCCCAAGCGAGTAGAGGATGCTCTTAAAGCCGAGTATATTATAGCTGGAAGTGCTTGTACACAGTTATTGTGGATGAACCAAATGATAGAGGACTACGGTCTACATAGAAGAACATTGACTGTGCTCTGTGATAGTTCCAGTGCCATTGATATCTCAAAAGATCCAGTCCAGCATTCTCGAATCAAACACATTGACATAAGGTACCACTTTATTCGAGACTTAGTTGAGAGGAAGATTGTTAGCCTTGAACATATAGGAACAGAAAATCAGTGTGCTGACATCTTCACGAAGGTATTAGATTACGAGACCTTCTCTCGTTTGAGGAGAAATCTCGGTATGTGCATTGTCTAACCAATGTTGGTTTGTGATGTTGTGACACCTCTTATCAACATCAGTCACAACATCTGTATACTTTTGCATGCATTTTTATCTTTCTTTTCATACATAATCATAATGCATTGAGTTTGATTGAAAGTGCAATAAGGTCCTGTGTTGCAATAAAAGTGATGACAAAAAGACCAACCTCTTCGATTAGGTGATTGTGGGGTTTGCCCGCAGAAACTTATTTCCTACCAGGTCCAAAAATAAGAGGTGTTAATAGCAATTGTTGAAGATCAAAAGATTCAAATCCCTTCAAAGATGAAGTAAATTTGGATACAAAAAGATCCAATCTTTAAATTTCACCTTCTTGAGAGATCTTGACGTAGTCATTAACTTAGGTTAAGGAGTAAGCTTCCATTAACTTCACTTGAGGTAATGTTGGTTAACGATGTTGTCAGTAATAAAAAGTAACATTGGATCAAGTCACTGAAATCATAATGTGTTCTTTTTAACCTTTTTAGGTCATGAATTTTAAGCATCCCGTAGGATATTCATACTTTGTGAAGATGCCATCTTACTGTGCGTTCTGTTGTTTGTGTTCGTGTCTATCTTGAATTCTCTTAATCTTGTTTTGAATCTTGCTAACCGCGTGTTTCAGTGGAGTTGTAATCAGACGGTTGGACAGGTAATAAAGATATTGATTTGGTGAGTGAAAAATTACATTGCAAAGGCTTTGTTCAACTATGGTGACGGTTTATAAAAATCTAGCTCTATCTCGATTTTAATTTGTAGTTGGGATTTGTGATTTTTACTCTCCAAATAAGAGATATTGAGCTGTTTAAGCATAGGGATCGTGTGTCTTGTTTTGAGAAAGAGTGGGGGAGTTATTTTTTAACTTTGCTTTGTTCATCCCCTTCTTTTATCTATTGACAAAGTTAAGGTTTTTACTTTTTCTTTCTCCAAATTTTACTGCCTACGACACTCGATTTTTTGTTTGTAGTTTTTTTCAATCTCTTGCAAAATATCGAATTCACCATCACCCAGCAAAGTTCCGGAAACAGAATGTAGGAAAATTCCACCCAAAGAGAGAAAAGAGGAAGTCCAAAGCTGCCGTGTCAGCCAATGTTGGTTCTGGTGTTGTGACACTGAAACCAACATCTCCTGCAGACAACTCCGCCTCTTCTCCAAGTTTCGATTCTGATAATGTCCCATCTGCCAGTGCACCGATGTCAATAGTTGCCTCCGACCACTATACTAACTCTGATGAGGCTCCATCTCAAGCCGTCGAGATTGAAGACATGGAACCAATCTCCACGAGGTTCTTGACGAGTGAAGCTGAAGAGCTATTCTTGGAATTTCAAAATCGAGGCATGATTGCTGAGTGCCAAATCTCCCGTTGGTGTTTTCGTGAAGCATAATCTGATTAACTTCTTTAGACATTGTGGCGCCTCTTTGAGCTGGTGTCATGTTTGATGTTGGTTCTGGTATTCCCAACATCAGTACCAACATGGCTCCATTTTCTGCTCCGTTTATCCGAGCCCAATTTACTTGTTTGATAATCAGGTTGCAAAGCACCAGGCGCTTCGAAACTCGTTTGTTGAGGTCCTTTTGCTTTCACAACAAAAATGGGGAGAAGAATGTAGAAGACGTGGGTTCGTTTTTGTTTTTTTCAACATTGGATACTTCATTTAGAGGGAGTTTCTAATGTAGGGGGAGTTTCTAATTCAGTGGGAGTTTTTACTCTTTTGATTATTTTCATGTGTATTGGGTATTTTGTCCAAAAAGACAAAAGGGGGAGATTGTTGAGAAATTAATTCTTGGCAATAATTCCTTTTTTGTAATTTGCCTTTCTTGGGCACAAAATAAGTTAAGAAACTAGATTTAGGAATATATTGTGTTTCCTAGTTCATGTACAAGACTTTAATTATTCCTAAATTGTGATTAGGATTTGTTTTTAGGTATTTACCAAGTTTAGAATTTTATAATTGTCTATTTAAGATAAAGAATTCTAAAACTTGTACACACGAATTTTAAGCACGGGATTTTGAGAGAAGGACTACGCAAGACGCACGGCAAAGTAAGGAAGAACACGAAGAACTACTTGGAGCCATTGATCGAGATTAACAAGCTCTTCGAAGTTGCGTAACCGACGGAGAAGATCTTGCCATTCCGGCAACAAGTGTTTAGTGTCAAGTTTATTGATATTTAGTTTTCATATATTACTTTATATTTTTGTATTAAGCGTGAACAAGAAAGTAATATAGTTTTCGGGTTTGTACACCCAAGTTCACAAGTATTTACTTGTGAACTGAATTTGTTCAATCGTGTTCTCGTATTTTAATTTCGCTGCATCTGGTCGATGTTGTTAACCAGTATGTTAAACATTGAATAACAATATCGTAAAACTGTGAATTATTCTGAAAACCACAGACCTCCAAATTTTACAATATCCATATTTGATGTATATTATTGAGGTTGAAATCTGTCCTGTTTTTCTCATAGCTTTTATATGCAAGATGCTACCCATGGACGGAGGAAGCCCGGCCTGGGAATACCGATGAGACATCTTTCAATTCTTCTATCATCAGTTGGAAAAGAACCTGCTCTCTTGCTGCTAAAAATGCTAGTCGATCCTATCAGCGCACTCTGCACTTGGCCCCCTGGCAAGCTAATTTATATACGGATGTTGCTATAGCAACATATCTCTGTTCGTCATTTAAGGAGTCTCCTAAAGAGGACTTGAATGCTTGGTAATATTTGTTTCCATGAAARGAATTTATGTGTATATATAATCACTGTCTTACTCTACCATTATATATCCAGGTCTTTAGCTGAGAAGATGTGTTTGGGTGGTATACTACTCGAGGGCTACAATGATGAATTTTGGGTGGCATTGGGATGTTTGTCAGATCATGAGGCATTAAAGCAACATGCTTTCATACGTGGATTGCAATTAGATGTATCCCTAGCTGTTGCATGGGCGTACCTTAGGAAGGTAATTAGCAATTACGAATCCATGGTGAAATTATAAGCTGAATGCTTCTGATGATAATTTATCATAAATAGGAGGGATAAGATTTCACTTCTACTGTGAGTTGATATCCAATACCTTTTGAGATTTAGGAAGAAAATAATAGTGACCAAGGGGCCCACACTCCAAATCTTTAATTAAGTTTCAATGTCCAAAAACCTATGATATAATTGTCGTACTATAGGCAATCATCTTCTTGGCAGAGTTTTGATGTCTTTTTGGTGGGGTGGAGACATATAAGGGTCTTTTTGTAAAATAATGTAAATGTGAAATTAAAGCCTTTTTGCTCTCGCTTGATATTAAAACGCTATTTTTTAAATTTATTTTCTGATGTAATTGGCTTGTGCTTCATTTATTTTTGTCATGCAATCTGCGAAATCTTGTCTGTGATCATATTTATCTTTCTGGATAAAGTTTTTCAACCATGAAAAAAATAAAAGAAAACTTTTGTAATTAATTAATTTATAAATAAATAATAATCGAGTCTGGATTTTCCGAACAAGTTCTCTTTTCCTTATTTATTTCTTTTACGGATACATTTTTGTCCATAAACACACTGCATATAGTTAAACTAGCTTGCTTAGTTAATTCCTAGTATATTTAATCTGCTGCGTCAGAATTATGTTTGTTAGATATGTAGAGCCAAATCACATTTCTGTCTTTCTTGGTCATACATGTTATCTTTAATGTTTAAACTCTATTGATAGGCAATAGGAAACATTGTATTTTAATAGATGTTAATCTAGAGCTTGATTTGTTCTCTGTTCGACAAAGTTTATCTGTACTCAATTCTATGTTACTTAAATGTGTACCAGTGTGTGTCTAGATATGTATGTATTGTATTGCATTCACTACAAAAAAATCCGGCAATGCTGACGGCCAAATCCGTCAGGATTCCGTCAGTATAGGGAATACTGACGGCCTCCTGACGGATAATGGCCGTCAGCATTTTTGTGGTCAGGATTCCAGTATACTGACGGCTTTAACGTACCCGTCAGAAATACTGATGGCCTGCTGACGTGCATCGGCCGTCAGTATTACTTCCCGTCAGTATTTTCAGCCCGTCAGCATTTATAAAATATTATAAAAAAAAAAAAAAAAAAAAACTAGCCAGGCCTAGCCCAGTTCAAACCCCAGACCTCCTGCAAATAGAGGAGTGGTGTTACCATCTCGCCAAGTCGATTACATGTGAAAGATTATATACTTTTAATATACATTAGATATATAAATTAAGTTATAAGTATAATTATAATTAATTATATTATATATATAAATGTAGATTATATTTATGAATAATAATATATAAATGCATAATATTATTATAAATATATTTATAATAAATATATATATATATATATATATATATTTATATATAAATAATTATAAATATATATTATTTGAAATATATATTTATTATATATTGTATATTAATAATAATATATTATTTTTATAAATATATAATATTATTTATAAATATATAATTATTATATTATATTATATTTATAAATTTACAATTTATATTATATTATATTTATAAATAATTAATATAATTATATATTTTATTTTATAAATAATAAATTAAATTATAAATATATAATATTATTTTATATAATATATTATATATTATTTTTATAAATATATAATATTATTTATAAATATATAATTATTATATTTTAAATAAATTGCTGACGGCTTGCCCGTCAGATTTTTTTTTTTAATTTTTATTTAATAATTCTGACGGTCAAGGGCCGTCAGCATATATTTTTTTTATTTTTTTTAATTAAAAATTATATCCTGACGGGCAAGGCCGTCAGGATAATTAAGCGGGATAGTTTCCCGCTCTTTCCCTGAGGGGATACTGACGGGATATATGCTGACGGCCATGGCCGCCAGCAAACCCGCCAGCATTAGAATTGCCGGATTTTTTTGTAGTGATTTAAGTACCTGGTGGAGAAGCTAATGCTTTGTGTACGGTCTACTGTGAACTCACGTAATGTCGTCTAATGCAATCCCGTGGAGGTATGTGTTACTTGGTGAATATTTAATTAGTAAATTTGAAATATTTGTATTTTCTCCTGCATTTGACAAACAAACAAATAAAAAAGTTTGTTAGGCTCCTAATTTGGAGTTTTACAAAAGGAAGTTTTTGTGGTCAAAGTATTACCATATCAAACAAATTTAATTTAATATAAGGGTCGTTTGAAGCATTACTTTTCCATAGAAGAGAATTTTGTAGATGACTTGGCATGCATTATACTGGGCCTTTGAAAACTCTTAGATCTGTTCAAAGTAGCTTTCTTGATTATCAAAAGTAATTAATATATTTTGGCTACGTGAGTTATCTTGAAGTAGTTTAATCCGTGGGTTCATTTATTTATTTAATGAATTTTGGCAGGTGAAGGAACCACTTCCTTTGATTTTTCACCATCTTCTTATACCAGTAACCTTTGCATTTATTAGGAATGAGAGCACAGTGGTAAGCTCAACATATATAAAGAGTATTTTGTTATCGCTTTCATGTTCAAAATGTCATCTTTTGTACATCACTTATGGTTGTGTGTGTTATTAGGCTATTGAACTGATGCACTTTCAACAAGCTGTTATGGGAGACGAATGACTGCTACCCTGAACTCAAATGGCGCCGTCTGTGTTATTAAAAAGGCTGGAGGAGAGGTGTCTTACATAGTGTTAGTAGTTTTGCATGATGCACACACACACACACTGATTCTCTATACCATGTATTCTTTTGCCTTTTCTACTGAATGGTGATCATGGCCTTTTCTATCCTGTGCTTTTGTCATATTTTATTGGATTCGGCCTTGATTTACATTTCAGAATAAATAAATAAATCCCATATGAAAATATTTGACTTAATTATTCTCCCTTTTTGGGTTTATTTTTTTTGTACGAAGTTTAGTGATAATAGTTTGTGTAAATTGGAAGATGTTCTTGCAAGTTTTACTTTGTTGGATACAAAAGAAGTCGTCCTGGATAGTGTTTCGAGAAATTGGTGGTCCGGTTGCACTTTTTTGCTTCTTATTCGGTTTACCAATTTGTCTTCGAATGAAGCATTTTATAATTTCACTACTTCAAAAAATTGTAGTTATTGATTCTTTTCTTTTGTGTTGATGCAATTGTGATTTAAAAAGTTGGTGGTTGATAATTGTGATATAATATTGGAATTGTGAGTTATCAGGATATTTTGAAGTGTCCCTTAAAACTGTAGTTGTTGGAACACTTAACCGTGTCTCATATCAATTTATACTTGATAGATTTTAGGACGTATAAGAAGTGTCCTAATAGAATTGCAGTTTAATGGGACATTTGCAAGTGTATTAGTATTGGATTTAAGTTACTCGATTTTAGGACGCACATAAAATGTCATATTTAGATAAAACGTCCTATTATGTCTATTGTGACTCGCGGAAAAAGGACGCACATCAAAATCGTCCTATTGAAAAAAATGTCCTATTATACCGTCTAATAGGACGCTTGCAAGCGTCCCTACAGGCTTATTTTGTTGTAGTGTCTTGCGCACTTTATGCTATTAAAATGCTCCTTTGGAATTGAAAACAAGATTTTATTTTTGTATCATTCTGAAATGAGATTTTGTGCGTTTAGTTTTTCCCTTTCCTGCGAGTATAGTGTTCCTACATGCAGGAGGTCCCCTAGTTTATGATAGTCTTCTGAGAACCGACAGCTTTCCAGTTAGTAGTTACATCTTGGATCTGCTTAGGTCTTTGGATCAATAATAATTCTTCTGGAATCCAAGGCAATATATGTAACACATAAATAGGTTTATATTCATGCATCTTTTAAAGTGCAAATTTTTAACCCACCAGATTGAGGTATTTCACTATTTCTAGGTTGAAGCTTAATAGAGAGCGACCTGATAAACCCAGGTCGCCTGGTCATAAACTGCTTAGCGACCTCAAGAAGAGTGCAGTGCCAGGTCGCACTGTTGGCGACCTAATGCCTGGCGACCTGGTGTCGAGCGCAATGCCAGATCGCATGATTAGTGACCTCTCAGGTCGCACGTTAGGTAACTCAAAGGTCGAGCGTACTACCAACAATGAGTTGCAGATAAGGACTACCTACCCAACGTCAGCTGATGGCGTCAGCCCAATTCAGTACATCCAGCTGTTAGGATGTACTGTAGCAATAGTAACCACAGGATTTGAATTAATGTACTGTAGCAGTTCTAGCCACATATTTTAGGGTTACCTTTACTATAAATAGTGGCACATTCCCTGATGTAATTATGCATAAATGAATGAATGAAATCTGGGCAAAAAGTTAAATACAAAATATCTCAAATATGTGTTCTTCACTTTCTTTCATGGTATCAGAGCAGGTTTTTACCTGGCTCTGAACACCTCTTTTCCTTCTTTTCTCGTCTACTTCTTCCCTGCCCTTATATCTGATGGAGGGTATCACACCACCACATCATGAGGCTCAAGAGAGCTCTTCACGCAGTATTTCAAAACACTTCTCCTTCTTCTTAAAACTCAAACTCAACTATCCAGCTGCAAAATCAGCTCATCTCTATCAAACTAAATGACTCAAATTATCTACTTTGGAAAATGCAAGTTTACACAGCCGTCAGAGGGTACGGGCTTGAAGGCTATCATACTGGAGAAATCAGACCTCCACCCGCAGTTCACTGAAGGATCAGTTAACCCAGAATTTCTGCTCTGGGTCCGTCAAGATCAATTGTTAGCATCTTGGCTTCTCTCCTCTCTTTCTGAAAGTCTGGCTTACCATGATGGTTGGTCTTGCATCCTCGAGAGAAATCTGGCAAGCTCTGGATGCCAACTTTTCCAGTCAAACTGCAGCTCGGAAGATGCATTACAAAATGCAGCTCTCCTCTATCAAGAAAGGAACAATGAGCATCAGAGAATATGTTAACAAAGTCAAGAGTTGTTGTGACATGCTCGCTTCAGCTGGTCAYCRCGTTTCAYAAGAAGATCAAGCAATGRATGTTCTCACRGGGCTTGGAGGYGATTTTGACCCAGTAGMMGTTGCAGCTACAGCTCGGAGTGACTCACTCACCCTCAGGAACATTCTACCTCTGTTATTAAGTTTTGAGAACAGACTGGAAGCTGGAAATTCATCCAACTTCATCAATACCGAAGGATCAAGCCCTACTATCAACTTTGCCAATCAGTACTCTGGCCAGAAGAAGGACACCTAGACCGGTGCAGGAGAGAACAGAGGAAGAGGTCGCCACCCTGGAAGAGGTGGCCGAGGGAGGACCAACAGCTACAGAGGACGAGGTAGAAGAGGTTTCAGATCAGGAAACAGGTCGCCTTGTCAAATATGTGGTTACTCTAACCACTCTGCTGACAAGTGCTATTATCGGTTTGATACTGCCTACACTGCTCAGTCCACTGCACAGAACAGCCCCAACACTTCAGCGAGCTCCTACTATGCCTATCCCGTGACTCAATCCATTGATCACTCTGCCTCATCACTGTCAGATTCATGCAGCGATGTGAGCTGGTATGCTGACTCTGGAGCCTCTAATCATGTCACAAATGATCTTGCTAATCTCAACATGACCTCAGAATTTCAAGGAAACAACAAGGTTCAAGTAGGAAATGGATCAGGTTTGTGTATTTCTCATATTGGTAATTCATAGTTCCATTCCAGCAACAAATCCTTTTTACTAAAAAAACTTCTTCATGTACCGCACATTACTAAAAACCTCATCAGTGTCTCTCAATTCGCTCCAGATAACTCTATTTACTTTGAATTTCATCCTACTTCTTGCTATGTAAAGGACCAGGTTACACATCAAATTCTTCTCCGAGGCTCTCTTAGGAATGGCCTTTACAAGTTTGACATCCAGCTCGCCAACTCCTCCAGCTCGCTCAACCCCAGCTCGCCATCAACCACATCTACCTCCTTCATGAAACAACATCCTAGTGTCTTCATCACTGAGTCCAGTGATTCGAATAAAGAAGTTATTCTATAGTTGTGGCATCTTAGATTAGGCCATCCTGCCAATAATGTATTACAAGAAGTTCTCATAACCTGTAATCTTTCTATTTCCAATATTAATAAAATTACCTTTTCTACTTGTTGTGCTTGTCTTCAGGGTAAAAGTCATAAACTACCCTTTTCTCCTTCAGGGACCGAATACACAAAACCCTTTGATCTTGTACATACCGATGTCTGGGGTCCAGCTCCTGTCAAATCCTCAAATGGATTCTCCTATTATGTTTCCTTTATTGACCATTATACTCGATATACCTGGATCTATCTGCTAAAGCATAAATCTGATGTGCTCGCTGCCTTCTCTCACCTGCAAAATCTTATCCTTACTCAGTTTAATTCCAAAATCAAGTCGGTACAAAGTGATGGAGGGGGGGAATTTATAGCCCTTACAAATCTGTTTCACTCCTCAGGGATACACCACAGAATCTCTTGTCCCTACACACCTCAACAAAATGGCCTTACTGAAAGAAAACATAGACACATTATTGAAAAAGGTCTCTCTCTCCTCTCCCACTCTCATCTACCTATCAAATACTGGGATGATGCCTTCACCACTGCTGTCTATCTCATAAATCGATTACCCTCTTAAATCACTCAATACAAAAGTCCTCATCAGCTTCTACGAAATCAAGTTCCCAACTATGCCCATCTCAAACCCTTTGGGTGTCTCTGTTACCCTCATCTTAGACCGCTCAATAAACACAAGCTCCAGTTCAGGTCGCTTCCAAGTAAATTTCTTGGTTATAGTGAACACTATAAGGGTTTCAAATTTCTACTACCAGATAACAAAGTTATAGTCACCAGACATGTGATCTTTGACGAGCTCAAATTTCTCTTCTCTAAAACCTCTGAACCTCATTCCTGCTCCAATGTTCAACCATCGATCCTTGGTCCACCTCCTATATCACAAGCGACCTCGCCATATGTGTCAGCGAGCTCCACACATGTTCCTGCGAGCTCTCCACA
This sequence comes from Phtheirospermum japonicum, assembly GCA_014905375.1. Classification (NCBI taxonomy): domain Eukaryota; kingdom Viridiplantae; phylum Streptophyta; class Magnoliopsida; order Lamiales; family Orobanchaceae; genus Phtheirospermum; species Phtheirospermum japonicum. The sequence continues at coordinate 86,176 of BMAC01000473.1, forward strand.
ACCATGTGCGACCTCATTACATTCACCTGCGACCTCCACACGGTTTCATGATCAGCCCTCCATACTTGGTCCACCTCCAGTCCTCCCCATCAACCAATCCCACTCTCCTCTGACCAATCTAGTCCATCTACTATTCCTCTTACTGTTGAATTACCAATTATGGGCTCTCCGCAAGCCTATTCTTTTCCTCGTACTAACCCTCTTGTAGGTACACATCATATGGTCACACGGGCTAAGGCAGGAATTTACAAGCCTAGGGTGCTCAGTACTCAACTCCTTGATTTTAAGGAGCCCTCCTCCTATGTTGAAGCTTTAGCTCATCCCAAGTGGAAGGCGGCTATGAGTGAGGAGTATGCAGCTCTTCTTAAAAATCAGACATGGTCTCTTTCTGAGCTACCTACGGGCAAGTCCTTGATCGGTTGCAAATGGGTGTTCAAGTTAAAAACTCATGCTGATGGGTCTATTGCTCATTATAAAGCTAGAATGGTGGCCAAAGGATACAGTCAGGTGCCCGGTTTTGATTTTTCTGAAACTTTCAGCCCGGTTGTTAAAGCTACAACTATCCGAGTTGTGCTCTTCATTGCCGTCAACTGTAATTGGTCGGTTCAACAATTGGATGTCAATAATGCCTTTCTACACGGCGACCTGGACCGTGAAATCTTCATGGCTCAGCCACCTGGTTTTGAACAGGAAGGTACCAGTCTTCTGGTGTGCAGATTATCAAAAGCTATTTACGGGCTTAAACAGGCTCCTCGTGCTTGGTTTGGAAAATTACGAMRTGTTCTTATTGGTTTTGGTTTCTRTGCTTCTCGAGCTGATAGCTCTCTGTTCTACTCCCACAGCTCCTCGGGCTGCATCTGGGTCTTAYTATATGTTGACGACATTCTTGTCACTGGCAGCGACAAGGTTGGAATTTCGAGACTCATTAATCACCTTGATTCCACCTTCTCTCTAAAGAATCTTGGTGACCTACATCATTTTCTTGGCATTGAGGTCACGCACTTTGCTCACGGTCTGCATTTGAACCAGGACAAGTACATTTCGACTCTTCTTGAGCGCGCAGGTATGTCTGGAGCTAAGGCTACCCCTACACCAATGGTTYTCTCCCCTGTCCTCTCGAAGTCCCAAGGGGAGCCCACAGTTGATCCAACCTTTTACCGTAGTATTGTTGGCGCWCTTCAGTATATTACTATTACTCGCCCTGATATCTCCTACAGTGTGAACAAAGTGTGTCAATACATGCACTGTCCTCTCAGRACTCATTGGCGAGCTGTCAAGCGAATTCTGCGATATCTTGCTGGTACCACYTCTTATGGGCTCACCTACACTAAAACCTCGCCCTTTACTCTAACAGGTTTTTCAGACTCCGACTGGGCTGGTGATCTGGATGACAGAAAATCTATCACTGGTTTTTGTATTTTTCTAGGTCGCAATATTATCTCCTGGTGTTCTAAGAAGCAGACCTCCGTTTCAAGGTCCAGCACTGAGGCTGAATATCGCAGTCTTGCTCATGCTACTGCTGAGATGGTTTGGATCCGCTCCTTACTCAGCGAGCTTCAGGTCACGCTTCCCGCTGTTCCCACAATTTGGGTCGATAATCAAAGTGRTATTYTTGTTGCCTCCAATCCTGTTCTACATGCTCGAACGAAGCACTTTGAATTGGATCTTCACTTTGTTCGCGACCTCATTGCCAAGAAATCACTACAAGTTCGGTTTGTCCCCTCCATTGATCAGACTGCCGATGTCTTCACCAAACCTCTGTCTCATCAATTCTTTGCTCGACTTCAAAACAAGCTCTCCGTTGTTCCTCTCACCGCCCTCGAATTGAGGGGGGATAATAGAGAGCGACCTGATAAACCCAGGTTGCCTGGTCATAAACTGCTTAGCGACCTCAAGAAGAGTGCAGTACCAGGTCGCACTGTTGGCGACCTGGTGTCGAGCGCAATGCCAGATCGCATGATTAGTGACCTCTCAGGTCGCACGTTAGGTAACTCAAAGGTCGAGCGTACTACCAACAATGAGTTGCAGATAAGGACTACCTACCCGACGTCAGCTGATGGCGTCAGCCCCAATTCAGTACATCCAGCTGTTAGGATGTACTGTAGCAATAGTAACCACAGGATTTGAATTAATGTACTATAGCAGTTCTAGCCACATATTTTAGGGTTACCTTTACTATAAATAGTGGCACATTCCTTGATGTAACTATGCAGAAATGAATGAATGAAATCTGGGCAAAAAGTTAAATACAAAATATCTCAAATATGTGTTCTTCACTTTCTTTCAAAGCTCAGTCAAGCTTGCAACTCAAAATACCACAGTTTACATATTAAGTTCATCATAAATAACAATATGTTCTAGAAACTTGTCCAGTAATTTTTATTCTCTATTTTCTTTCTTTCTGTTCGTTGAACGTGTCTGAAAGCTCTTCAGATCCTGGTAGAGGGTCTAAATAATGGATTCTACAGTTTTATAGGCGGGAGGGTGAAAAGCAATTGGCTCGGCAATCATTTGACTGTGCCAGAAGTATAGAACCTTCGCTTGCGTTACCATGGGCAGGCATGTCAGCTGATGCCGGTACGAGGTGAATTTATATCTTGGGGACTATATGGATGATGACAATCGGTATGCTTCTCGTGAAATTGTAATTTATATTTTCTTTCTATTCTCAGAAGGATTAACCAGAACGAAGCATATGAGTGCTGTTTACGGGCTACACAGATATTTCCGGTATGATGTGTTTTACCCATTCAACTTTAGGTGGTTTCCTTTAGAAGCAACATAGCATTGAGAATAGAATTTTAACTTTTTATTATTGGTTTTTATTTTCTTCTCTCATGATGTCACTATTTAAATGATATTTTGTTGGCTGCTCTGCTTTTCCATTATTAAGTATGTCGGCGAATCTTCTCATAGATGTTATGTTGATTAGCTTGCAGAATTTCAAGTTGGTCTTGCGAAGCTTTCATTGCGTTCTTGTTATTTGTCATCTTCAGAGGTACCCAGCAATAGCATCTTTTTGCAGGATTTTTTCTTTATTACACATATTTTTCGAATATTCTTTTCAAGTAAAACTGCAGAAAGTATAGATGGCTTTATTTTTTTAATGACTATCGTAGATTTTTGGAGCCATCCAACAGGCGTTACTGCATGTGCCACACTATCCAGAATCTCACAATTTGAATGGGCTAGTGTGTGAATCAAGATCTGATTATCAAAGTGCTATTACATCCTACAGGCCTGCTAGATTCCAAATAGAGTTGAGATCACGAGGTGTGTTCTTCCAGAGAATTAAAGTCTTTTACGAATTGAATTCACAAAATGAATTGTCAATGGTTGTTATCTCAGAAGGCAAAGGTATGCTAATTGGATGTAATTGAAGTGGTGCATGATTGTGCTAACGGTTAAATTACAGAAACTGCCCTTTGAGGTTTTGCAGCTTAATTACTAAAGAATTAAACTATTTTTCAAAATTACAAATGCCCACTTAAGGTGTTACAAATAGAAATAAATAGTAAAAATATTAAAATGGGTTCTTCTGTAAGAAGTGTCAACCTCTAGGGTATTTTAACTTAGTTTAAGGTTTTTAACTTCATTTACATATTAAAATTAACACAAGTCTACTGTCATATGGAAAAGCATGTAGAACTATTACCTTCATTAGATATTACTTTCCTTATGTATTTGTTTGTATCTAGCTGTCCTGTATGTGCATATCTCATGTGTTCAACTTTGTTATTTGCTCTCAGTCAGGACATTCTGTAATCAGGGGCTTTAATTTAATTTATGTTGTTAACTGTGTTAGTTGCTAGCTAATTATTGCAATATGGTTGCAGGTATGATAGGAAGTTCAATGTTAAAAGGCCTGGATCAACTGATGAGTATGAGGTGGCCTTATGTGTCTTGGCCAGATTAATAATAATACTCAGAAGTGTTGTTCTTATGGACAAGTTCTGAGTGTTGTTCGTATGGACAAGTAGATGAACTTAGTTAAAAATGCGAAGATGTTTCATTTTATTTTTTAGTCTCTTGTTTTTAGTGTTGAACTGTTCATGGATGCTGTTGAAGGAATTTCTTAATTATATTGGAGTATTAATTCTTAATTTATTTATTGAAATAATCAATATATTCAAAATATTCATTATTGGCAATTTTGGTGCACTTGCTTTCATTTCTTTTTTAAAAACTTTTTACTACTTTCTAGAAGGTAGTTTTCAAAAACCGACGTAAAATGTTCATTCTGGAAAACAGACTTTCTAGAAGGTATTTTTAAGAACCGTCGTAAAAACACTGCATTCTACGGCGGTTCCAAAACCGCCGTTAAATGTCTTCCAGAACCGCCGTTAAATCCCACTTTTTTACGGCGGTTTTGAAAAACTGCCGTAAAATTTAACGGCGGTCGATATAACGGCGGTTCAAAAATCGCCGTTAAATCACTGTTCTGCAGTAGTGGCAAGAATTAGCTGGATAGGGGGATTTTACTATATAAGAACCAATGTGAGTAATGTTCATACCTGCTCCACTTGCTGTCTGAACTCTATCTACTCCTTGATACTCTGTAGCCATGTTCAAATTCCTAAAGTCATAGGTAAGGTGATTGGTAGCTCCTAAATCTGGATACCAAAGACTGTCCTGGCTACATTCTGATCCAGTGGTTGGAAAATTAGCCATATGAGCTGAAGGAGATGCATTGGTTCCTGACTAATGATTGTTGTTGTAGGTCCTAGCTGTGTAGTTCATATCAAACCTGTAATAACACTTTTCTTCTGTGTGGTTATTATAGCCACAAATTTGACACTTATGTCTGTTTGAACCAGAAAACCTTCCTCCCCTTCCTCTTGATCCATTTCTTGCTCCTCTTGAATAAACTCTTCCTCTTGCTGAGTTGCTCCTGCCCCTAGTGCTTGTATTATTAAAATCCCTTCTATTCCCCTGAGATTGAGTGACCAAATTCACAGAAAACTGAGAGTTGTCTGTTCCAATAGAGTGATTATCATGCTCAACACCTTCAATCCGGCTCTCATAAGACAATAAGGCTGCATATGCTTCCATAAGGCTACAAGCCTTTGATCTTGTGGTCAAAGAGACAATAACTGGATCATACTCTTGTCCTAGTCCAGTTAAGAGATGCAGAACTTGATCTGTTTCTTTGATTCCTTCATCAATAATAGAAATCATATCACAAATGGATTTCACCTTGTTAAAGTAGTCTCTGATGGACATATTTCCTTTTTTGAGAGTTTGGAGTTGTAGCTTGAGCTGCATCACTTTAGCTGAGCTTTGTGTGGCAAAATCACCCTTTAGGGTGTCCCATATCTGCTTAGCACTCCTCAAACTAACAGTGGTGACCAATAGGTTTTCTGAGAGAGATGACAATAGCCATGAGGCAATGAGCTGATCCTGCCTGATCCAGTTCATGTAAACTGGATTCATGGTTGGTGTTTCACCATCTGAACCGGGAATCAGTCTTTCTGGGGCCACAATGTCTCCTGTGATATATCCTTCCAGGCCATAACCTCTGAGAGCAGTAAGGATTTGTTTCTCCCATAATAAGTAATTATTACATTTAATTTGATGGTGACAAGTTGAGTTTGTAGGTGGACCACAGGCTCCATAGCATTAATTGTAGGAGCTGAAGCCATGAAAGGGACGGGTAATAGGTGGTAAAAGTTGAAGCTTTCTATGCAAAAAGATAAACCATGTGCTTTGGTACCATAAAAGGAAACATAAACAAAACATAAGGAAAGCGGCTGCTCATATTGCTAGGGTTAGCAAGAAACACCAGAAAACTGTTTTAGAATTTTTCATACATTCTTAACCATATAATTCTTATATTTATACATGCTATGGAATAATCTAAACTCTCCACCTGTCCAACATCCGTTCATAATTGCCAACTAATGTCCTTCACTAGCCGTTGCCATCGTAATCTGCTGCTGCTGGTGCATGGTGATCCAACTGTTCCTGAGGTTAGTCATCCTTGTCCTTTAGCTGGTTTTGATTTCCTGCAGTTATAGGTTTAATGCTTCCTTTCCATGCACATGCATGAGGCTTTTGTCATTTAACACTTTGGAGACTAATGTTCGAACCATTAATCACCACTTATATAAGAGTAATTAGTTCAACTTGAGTTACAAGCTCGTGGAACTCTGCAGTGGTACTTAAGTGGGCATGAAATGTAATTGAGAAGCATGCATGATAAATAATACTACGTCGAATACTAACATTAGTTAGCGAATCATATTTAATTACAAAAGATTCTTAAAGTATGATTAATTCAACTGCTATCGACAAAACACAATCTAACCACTACCGACAAAATGTAATAAATGGTTATTGATATATTCGGACCTGGACAATATTATTTTGTAATAATGTGTTACTAGTTTAATATCCGTGCATTACACGGGGTTTATCAAAAGATAAATATAAAAAGTATTTTTTGATAATTACAAAATTTTATGTAAAATGAAAATCTCAAATGATGTATTCTTAACCCGTGTCTTATACATGTCTAATTGATTTATTAATTATTATAATTATTAAATAATTTTATATATTAATATTTAGATTCAATTCGTTAAAAATTTTATTTACATGCTTATAAAAATTCAAAAGAAGTCACATTCTAAACCCGTGTCTAATCTCTATTTATTAATTATTATTACGTTATTTTATATTTTAGTATTTAAATTAAATTCGTTAAGAATATTAGTTACGTACTTTGAAAAACAAAACAAATGTCATACTCTCAACCCGTGCCGCATTGTAACGGTGTCTAATCAATATTAATTAATCATCATCATCATCATCATCATCATCATCATCATCATCATCATCATCATCATCATCATTATTATTATTATTATTATTATTATTATTATTATTATTATTATTATTATATTTTTATATTAGATTGAATTCATTACTAATAATTAGTTACATACTTAGATTATTTCATATAAATATTAATTTACCTATATAAAATATTTAAAATTTCAAAATTAAATTATATTAACTGCTATTATAATTATTGCTTATTTAATAATTTTCATAATAACATTTTTAATTAAAATTATATCTTATGTGATTTATCCTTTGATTAAAATAATTAATTTAGATATTTTCTACTAATTATATATGACTTATTTGTAATTTTTATATTAGAAGAATAAAATGAGAATATTGAATTAAACAAAATATAATAAAAGGAAAGATTAAATTAGGCAAGATACAATAAAAAGAAAATGTTAAATTAGGTAGATATTAGGCTCGGATGACACCTAAGCAACCGAAGCACCAAAAAATTTTATTTGTCAAACGAAGCATGCGAAGCAGTCACATAGGTTAGGAGGATTTTGTATTAATATATAGGGGTGATTATAATTTGTGCAATAATGTAAATTTCAATTATCTAGTTAATTTATTATCTAGATTGCACGCGTTTAAATTATCTATCTAATTTATTGTCAAGATTACGGGAAAATTTCATTTTTGATACATTATGTTGGCCACTTTCCAGAAAAGGTACGTGATGTTGGCCAGCATCAAAGTACATCCACTAAGTTGGCAAATTCATCAAATATGGTACATTTTTATCACAAATGCTGACGTGGAAGGATTATTTAATTTCTTATCATTTTTCATTTAATTTTAAATATTAAATGGTAGGAAAAAGTCAATTTTACCCTTCTCATTTAATTCTTTTCCTTTATTTTTTTTTCCTTTATTTCTTTCCTTAAAAAAATAGTTCATAATAATAATATTATTATTATTATTAATAATAATATATCAACAACAACTAAAAATTTCTTCAGAATTTTCCATTTTTGTTTATTTAAAATATCCTTTTCCACCTTCATATTTACCATGACTCGGCCTTAGTTTTTACATATTGTTGTATTAATTAACAAATGCATTTATGGGCTTGTTCAATTCTCTGTTTGGACATGATTCCAGAAGATTTATCAAAAGACAGTGATGCCTGCGAAAATTATAAAGACAGGGCACCAGATCGATCCCCACCGAGTCCGAAACCCCAACCCGTTTCAGCGCGGCGACCTCCTGCCCGACCCGGGCCCGATGCAGAGCGATCTCGACCCATTGGATAAGAGCCCGTGCTTCTTCAGGTCGTCAAAGAACGCGGAGAAGACGATGACCTTGCGATCCCAATCGCGAGTGGTCCAGATCTGGCGGAGCTTCGGGTTGAGGGTCTTGTTGAGCTGGCGCTGGAGGTAGGCATCGTAGGAGGAGTAGCCGGGTCGGATCTTGAGGTCCGAGGGGATACAATCGGGTGCGGCGGTGGTGGTTGGGGATGGGGGCGTTGGTTGCAGAAAGAGAAAGGCGAGGAAGGAGAGGGAGGAGAGGAAGATGAAGAGGATGAAGGGTTTGATAATGAGAGGGGGTTTTGGAGATCGGTTTTCATGTCTGCATTTAGTGGTGGGATTGGGGATTTTTGGGCTTGTGCATGAAAGAAACAGAGAAAGGTGTGTGTGTGTGTAAAATTCTGAAGATATTTTTAGTTGTTGTTGATATATATTATTATTATTATTATTATTATTATTATTATTATTATTATTATTATTATGAACTACTTTTTTAAGGAAAGAAAGAAATAAAGGAAAAAAATTAAATGAGAAGGGTAAAATTGACTTTTTCCTACTATTTAATATTTAAAATTAAATGGAAAATGATAAGAAATTAAATAATCCTGCCACGTCAGCATTTGTGATAAAAATGTACCATATTTGATGAATTTGCCAAATTAGTGGATGTACTTTGATGCTGGCCAACATCACGTACCTGTTTTGGAAAGTGGTCAATATAATGTACCAAAAATGAAATTTTCCCTCAACATTACACACATTGCAATCGCTAATTTATGCAATTATTCATTTGATGTAGTAATAATAATCACATTTTATTATTCAAAGTCCTTTAAAATGTCCATAATTTAATTCGCTAAATATTTAATAATTTATTAGCACATTTCAAACAAATAATACACTTATTCATTTTTTATAAAAGCACATTATTAGAGATTTATATTCGAACTGTGTTAAGTTCTGTAAAAATTTTCTTATCCATACAAAGTTCGGGCGGGAGTATCGATCCATACGTTCGAACATTTCTCCTCGCCACCTAGTTTATCCATTTAACATGTTTTACATTGCAGCACATCGGTCTTTCTGAAACAATAAATTGTATACTATTTGCATTAAAGTACGACTACATGGATCAGTGTAGAATTATAAATGGATCCATAAGATAGCTTTGAAATCCACCATGCTAACTCAAGAAATTATAAAGAATATCAAACAATCGGTTTTGTTATTAAGAGAAGAAACTCTTATCAAAATCTAGCAACCCCAAGAAGTATATATATACACATGAAGAAACAATCTCGTATCATGGAGTTCGAAGAAGCAGGGCTTTGTGTCAAGGTCGAGCATTGAGGCGTAGTACAAGAGTTTAGCAAACACCGCTGCAGAAATGACATGGATAGGATATCTGCTTAAGGAATTGAAGGTTAGATCAGTTTGCACACCTACCATTTGGGTGGATGATTTGAACACGATTGCATTGGCCTCAAATCCAGTCTTACATGCAAGGACTAAGCACATTGAACTTGATCTTCATTTTGTTAGAGACAAGATTCTTTCACAGCTGATGGTTATGCAACATGTTTCTTCTTCAGAACAGATAGTTGGTACTCTAACAAAACCTTTAAGCGAGAAATTCTTCACCAAGTTTAGAGACAGAGTGAGAATCATGTCTACGAGCTCATTCGACTACATGGATCAGTGTAGAATTAATAGTCTCCTTTCATTTAAATTACATTTATCTTCTACGACTTATCGTCTCATGTTAGGTGGTTCTACGAGTTATCATCCCGTGTTAGGTGGTATCAGAGCCTTGGTTTTCCCTAGAAATTACGGAGTGAATGCTACTCGCGCTAACGTGCTCGAAGAGATTTGAACTATGGCAACTGCAATGCAGGCGCTTTCGATTCTTGTGGAACAAATAGAGACCGAGTTGCAAACTGCGCACAACTTTGGAAACCAGGGGTGGAGGAGATGATGCCTAGAGAGTTGCTCACAACCATCGATGCAGCCCTTTTAACCCTAAGGGTAACCGAGTTAATGAAGACACTAAAGAGGATTCATCAGATGAGGATTTTGCAGATATCCATAGCATAGGCCCTAACCCTAAGAGGAGATTGTCAGCACCGATAAGATGAATTTTGTTTGAAGGTAGAACTTCCTCCCTTCAATGAAAATTTAAGCATCGAAGATTTTCTTGACTGGGAGTCAAGAGTAGAGAGGTTTTTCAAATTTTCAGAAATAAATAAGGATAAGCAAATGGAATTGGTTTCTTATCGATTATAAGGAGGAGCATCATCGTGGTGCGAACAAGCTCAAGCCTAGCGATTATGCTTGGGGAAGAAACTTGTACGCCTTTGGCCAAAGATGAAGAAGATGTCGATGGCCAATTTTCTTCCTCTAGATTATGATCAATTTCTATTCCATCAATATCGGGTTTTGATAAAGGGGAAAAATCTGTAGCTGAAAATACTGCAAATTTATTACGTTTATCATCTCGAAAAAACCTTATGGAGACCGAAGGGCAGTAGGTGGCAAGATTTTTTTATGGGTTAAATGTGACGCTTGTGGGGTAGGGATTGGGGCAGTCCTTTCTCAAGAAGGAAAATCAGTGGCTTATTTCAGTGAGAAACTAAGTGATGCACTACAGGAGTGATCGACCTATAATAGAGAATTTTATGATATTATCTGATATTTGAAGCATCGGGAACATTATCTTATTCAGGATCAGTATGTCTTATATACTAATTATCGAGGTTTGAGATACATTAATAGCCACAAGAATATAAGTAAAATGCATGTGAGGTGGGTTGCATACTTACAGTAGTTCCCTTTCGCGTTGAAGCACAAATCTGGCAGCCAAAATAAGCCCAATGTTGCTTTTAGTAAGCGTGTTACTATATCGGTGATGATGAATCACAAGGTCGCAGATTTTAAGGGTTTTGTGAGTTGTATGCAAAGGATGATGATTTTTCTTGTATATGGGCTGATGCGACCAAAAAGATTGGTTCAACAAGAAAATGGAGTATTGACCTAAAATATGTGATTGCTGACCTGATAGACCTCTAGAGATCTACTAGCGACCTGGTCAAACTACAAAATAAAACTCAAGCCAGACAGCCCCGGCGTAGGCCCTCCGATTCTTAAATCAGTTCCTTTTTAATAGTGATATGCGAGAGCTCAAAATATAGGATATAAATCAACTTAGAGAGAAAAGTGAGGCTTGTGTCCTCTTTATATAGACAAGAGACGTGTTCCCAATTTAGGGTTCTTGTCTCCTATTCAAACCACAATACCATAAATAGCCACCGACTTTGAATTAGAATTTCTCCTATATGATAAGTTACAATAAATATTAGAACTCTCGTTAAATTACAGGAATAACCATGGGCCAATAACTATATCCATGCCTTTAGTCCACCGGGACCCCATACCATAATCTATATCAACCCACCAGAGCCCATGATATTATTAACCATAAATCCCACCTCTCAGTACCGAGTTGTTATAATACCATTTACCTGAATAGAGCAATCAGTTTTACTCTCACATTCTCCATCATTCGAGTTCCTATTCTGGCCTTCCTTTCTCCAATGTAATCTCCATAAGATCCTTATGAGGTCGGATAGATTTATCCTCCTCCCTCATCTTTTTGACACTAATTATCTCTACTTGCCCAACTTCGCTTCTCTCTCGCTTTCCCTCACTCATCCCCTTCCTTACTGTCATCTAGTAACATGATCTGGTGACCTGCTGCTCCGATATTACCTCGCCCACCTTGTCTCCCGCTAGATACATTATACTCATGTGATAGGTGGAAGTGACCGCTTGGAATTCATTGAGAGCATTTCGCCCTAGTATAATATTGTACGCTGAAGTGGCCTTGATAATTAAAAACTTCAACTCCTTCTCTACTCGTAGCTCATCCTTTCCCATGCCACCGGAAGCACTACCTCTCCCTCAGTGATAAATTATGCACCATTAAAAGCATAGATAGGTGTTTGTAAAGGTCGTAGATTTACCTTCAAATTCATTTGATCTAAGAACGTTCGGTAGAGGATAATAACTGAACTTCCATTGTCCACAAATACTCTTCTGACCTCATACCCTGCCACCTCAGCTTCAATCATGAGTGCATCGTTATGCTCCACCTGCAAACCCCGTCATTCCTCTGGACCGAAAGAAATCGATGGTCTTAATGCTAGAGGTCACCTGTTAATTGTAGCAACCTCACATGGTCTTGGGCAAGCTACCTCCACATGTCATTTTCGTGCGTTGTTTATGTCTTTTTCCGTTGTCTGCTCGATATAATATTTATTCTCCTTCTGTTATTTCTAGTAGATCCCCCTCGTTCAGCCTGCTTTTGTTGTCTTGTCATGGTTGTCCCACCGCCTGTGCCTACGGGGATCCTCCTGGAGGTGGTCCGAGCAGTGGTTCTTTGTTCTTGAGGTTCTTTGTATTTATATACCACCTCCTTCAAATGTCCAGCTTTGATCAGCCATTCAATCTCTTCTCTTAGGTGCCTGCATTGCTCATTTGAATCCCCATAATTATTCCAAAACATGCAAAAAAAAACTAAGATTTTGGGTTAGTAAGAATTGGCGTGTAACCCTCCGACCACCTGATAGCATTCGGTACTTGGCTCTCCATAATTGTGAACACCCTTGCTTGTGGGTGTGAAGTCGGCATCCTCCATCCATACTCTTCCTCCACCTCTTATCACCCCTCTAACATCTGCTCTAGTAGTTAAGATTGCCCGAGCAACACGCCTTGTGTCTCTCCTAGGCTCCGACCTCATGGGTGCTACTCTCTCTGATTTTGCGACCTCCTGTTCGAAGTGTAATCTATGCTCCTCTTTGGCTTCCTCTACATGTATATACTTCATGCACCTATCCAAGACCTCCTCAAACATATATGCGGATCGCTTAGTCAGCGATGTTCGCAGACTTCCCATCCTTAATCCCTAATGTAAAACTCCCGCCTTCATCTCGTTTGTGGCTGCGGGTACCTCCAAAGTAGCCCTAGTAAACCTAGCAACATAACTTTTGAAAGTTTCACTAGGTCTCTGCACCATTGAAAAAATAGATTGTGCAGTCTTCGTGTGTAACTTGGCGCTAGCAAAATACCTCAAAAAAAGCCAACTTCAAGACCTGGAAGCTATTGATCCTCCCTAGAACTAGTTGATCCTCCCTACATGCTAAAGCGTCAGTATACTGTCTCAACACCGCCTCGTTCTCAAAGATCTTCATATGATGTGTGGGGTACGATATCCCCTAATAATAAAAATCCAACCCCTTATATTTGCGAGGTAAAGCCGCTCTTAGTATCCCTTCTAAGAAAGGATGAACCCTTGACTCCTCTCCTCCTAGTCCTGCGACCTGCCTCTGTAATGCTTGTATTTCCTCTTGCATATCCCTCAACGCGCGGGATGTAGGTAACACCTCGTCCTCTTCTACCTCCATGTGATGCTAAAAGGTTCTTCTTTGCGGCTTGTTACTTAAGAATTATGTGTTGTCCTCATCTTCCTCCTCGTAAGATGACGATGGTATTCCAGCCTCCTTTTTGTGTTACGGGTCAACTCAGGATCCGGCATCCAAGGTTCCTTTTTCCTATTCTTATTTTGGCCCGGATTCAATGGTTTTGTCCTGTATTTCTCATCTATCTTCCTAGCCTCGTCCTCCTCGCTATTGTCTTCGCCCGCCAAGATCTTCTCCAACTTTCTCGGAGATACTGATCCCATCAATCTCTCAAGGAGTACCTTGTCAACGTGACAAGTTCTTCCTTTTGGAAACTCCTTCCACTCCTTAGTCCCAATATAAATACCCCTTTGTTTAATTATTTCTAGAGCATTTTTTCTATTTTCCTCCCCTGAATTCTTCGCCCTTTCTTTTTGTGGTGACGGTGGTGGTGTTTTTATAACCGTCGTATTCGTCGGTTCTCCTTGTGGTGGTGTTTGTTCTTCCTAGACCTGTTTTCCCATTTCTACTTCTTTCGCCTTGCTCGCCTCCGCGTCAAAATTCAAAGTTTGAGGTATGATAGTTTTTCCCTTCATGTTTTTCTTTCGAGAATCTCGCACTTTTCGCTCAAAGACTCGATGTCCCTCTTTCCCATAGACGGCGCCACTTGATACGACTAAAAAGATTGGTTAATTAAGAAAATATAGTACTGACTTAAAATATATGATTGCTGACCTGATTGACCTCTAGAGAACTCATGGCGACCTGATCAACCGGCATAGGCCCTCTGATGCTTAAGTCAATTCATTATATGCGAAAGCTCAAAACATAGGATAATAAATTAACTTAGAGAGAAAAGTGAGGCCTTTGTTCGTTATATATATACAAGAGACGTGTTCTCAATCTAGGTTTCTCGTCTCCTATTCAAACCACAATACCATAACCACCGACTTAGAATTAGGATTTCTTCTATATGCTAAGTTGCCATAGATATTAGACTTGTTAAATTACCATGATAACCATGGGCCAATAACCATATCCATGCCTTAGTCCGCCGGGACCCCATACCATAATCCATTTCAGCCCACCAGGGCAAGATTTTACTAACCATAAAGCATAACTTTCAGTACCCAATTTTTATAATACCATTTACCTTATAAGAGCTCGTCACCTTCATATAAGAGCTCTCCACTCCTATACGAGAGCTCGATTCCCCCAAAACAACTCACCCCCTATAGAAAGATCGCCCCTTGTAAAGGGGAGGTCGCCTCATAAATTCCTACATGCCTACTAACCTAATATTTTATATCGTATCATGGGCAAAACAATCATTTGAGGGTTTTTATGAGCACCGTGGGTATCTTTTCAAGGGAAGTTGATTATGTATTCCACACCACATCCTTAAGGTATAAGTTAATTCATGATCTACATGGGGTGGTTTTAGTGGACACCTTGGTCGAGAGAAGACGGTTATTAATTTAGAGAGTGACAATATTGGCCTCAATTAAAAAGAGAAGTTTGAAGGTTTGTGACTTGGTGTCATGTTTTCTAGACAGCTAAGGAACAAATGCAAAATACTGGACTTCACATGTCGTTGAGTCAAACTGGGCAATCCTGCAGGTTAGGATTTTTAAAATGAACATAAAAATAAATATACATATAAAGAACATTATTAAGGAGAATCCCAAGCCGTTTTTAACATTTTGTTCAAGATTCTGCACTACTTAGGTGTAGAAGTAGTGTAATATCTGCACTCCTCCCATCAATTTGTAATAAATCACAAAGGATTGATGCATGTGCATGGAGGGCTAAGCCTACATCAGCAACCGGGACCAGCCTGAGGAACATGACAAAAACACCTCATCACATGCACAAGGAACCTCCCATGCACCAGCAGTAGGTGATCACAAGGGCAACGGCTAAATTAGTATACGCTGGCATTCTTATCTTGTTGTACGGATTAGAGGACAGCTGGTAGGCCTAGAATGTTCTATGAATTGTATAAAAAGGAGCAAATGTAATGGATAAATCAATCAATAAAATATCAGCTCATTTTCTAACCCAAGCAAAATGGTTTGGCCGCTTTTTACATTTTCTGGCTGATTTCCTTTTATGGTACCAGAGCCATTGATCTGTCTTTTTCACTGAAAAGCTTCTGCCTTTTTCCCTTTTTCTTCTTTACCTGACTTTCTCCTATGGCCTCAGCTGCAGCATTAAATGTTTTGGAGCCCGTGGTCCAACTTCAAACTCAGGTTATCGGAATTCGATTTGATTGAAGGTTTCAATGTGTTTCAAGCTTTGAAAATTAAAAGGAAAACGAAAATAAAGCAATTAAACTAGCTAAACTAATCTAGGAATTGAAATTGCATGTTGGTAGAATGCCTCGGTCGTATGCCTTAATTGAAAATGCAAGCAAATCAAAGAAATAAGCAAAACAAGCATTGTTTTACCAAGTACAAGCATGCAAGCACAAGGTACAATTATGCATAAAATCCTAAATAATGCAAATTAACATAAATTGAAAGCATGAATAGGAAAGATCAATGGAAATTGACGGGAAAGTTCAAAACTTTAAGGAAAATAACAAGCAACAAAACCTAGATCTAAGATTTAACCTAAAACTATGCATGAAAATAAAATTACAAATAAAGCATTGGACAAACTTGAAATCAAGACGATCTAAGACTTGATCTATGATCTAGATGTGTCACTCATCTAGATTCAATAGCCAATTCATAAGTTTCATCATGAATTCAAGGTGCTAAGACAAAAGGCATAAAATGAACAAGAAGCATGGAAATGAAGAACAAAGCATGGAATTAAAGCATAAAACATTAAATTGAAAGGAAACTTACTTGAATTAAAGGAAAGAGTAGCAAGCTTGAATTAAATTGCATCAAAATAAACAATCCAAAGGAGTATTTGGATTCTTCTAAGGCTTACAAACCCAAGGCCAAGCATGAAAGTAAATCTAAAACTAGGTAAAGAAATTACATCAAAGCTTGAAATTGAATCTAAAACCTAAGAGAGAGAAATTAGATCTTAAAAACTAGAGAGAGGATTTTTAATCCCAAACCCATGCTTGGGTTGGGAGAAAATGAGAGGTGATTCCCAAAATGAGAGTTGTAGTCTATTTATACTAATTTTAATTGGAGTTAAATGGGTCAAATTGGGCTTTAAGGCTTGATTTCCTTGGTTTGACCAAATTTTGACACCAAAAATAGGCTCCCTAGCCACTTGGCTAGCCCTTTTGGCTTGCTTGGTTGGTCTTGGGCGAGCTTGGCTTGGTTTTGGACGTTTGGAGATGGCCTTGGGCGTACTTGGAGGTTTGGCAAGACATGGCATGAAGATGGCATGGAGATGGCAAGGAAAAATGCCCTTGGCTTGGTCTTGGCTTGAAGATGGCGCTGGAATGGCCAAGGAATGGCTTGGGCTGGCTGCACATGGCGTGGAGATGGCGAAGACATGGCCAAGGAATGGCCAGAGTAGGCTGGATAGTGCTGAGATGGCTGGAAGGTGGCTGCAGGAATGCTGGAGTAGGCTGGATGGCAGCTTGATGGCGCAGAGATGGCTGGGAGATGGCCACCATTCCAGAATGCTTTCACCTTTTGAAGCTCCTTCTTGGAACCACTTTGGCATAAAATCCCAAGAATTTCACCAACCTTAAAGCAATTAAAAACATTTAACCCAATTAAACATAAAATCAAAAGAAGAACACAAAAACCCTAAAATAAGAAAAATAACCTAGAAAACAAAGCTAAACGACTCAAGAACCACTAAAAATAATATAAAACCTTAATTAAAAACATGAGAAAAACACAACAATTACATGCAAAACAACTACCCCACACTTATCGGTTTGTTCGTCCTCGAACAACGAAAATAATCGAGTATGTACGTGCAATGAACATTAGTGTAAAAAGAAAAATCCTTGTGCTTATCCTTATTTAATATGATGGAAGTATCAACATAAACTCGCTAGTGTCAAGCGTTGCTCGTATTACTCTTTCTCAAATGCAAGCCAAATCGATGACTTTCTCACAAATGGAAAAATGAGGGTATTCGCTCAATTCGCTCAAGTGTATATAGGACGTGTATACGCTCGAATCGGACAATGCATGCACTCGTCAAGATTTCACAAATTAGATGCTCAAAATTGCTCATGGTACATGACTATATAGGAATCGAAAGAGGTTTTTATTATGAGTTGTAATGTTGGCTCTTTGGTAAGGTATGAAATATTTGGATAGAGTGGCTAACACACGATCAAACGTGAAAAATCCTATCTTCTAAAACCCGAAGCTTATGATCGCTTCACCTTTCCCAATTCATCAAACTCTCATTCGAAACCCTTTCGTATACTCACACGCTTTTCCGACTTTTATTTCACAACACTTCGAAGCTTTTTGAATTTGCTTCTTTTTACTAAACTTAGCCTTTAAATTAGGTTTTTTACTTGAATGCACACTTTATCACTTTTCGTGATTTGTGTTGGAGTATTATTCTTTTTTTCTTTTTTTTTTTTTTGTATAAGCAACTCAAAACCCGAGACCCTCAATAGATTTCCCTCACATTTCTTGTCAACTAACGACATACCCTCTCACCTCACAATTTATGAAGGTACAAGAGCTAAAATCGAGCTCGGCTAACAAGAAACGGGACATAGGCTCAAGGGGGCTCATTTGGTATTTTTAAAGTATCTTAAATATATGGAAATGACCGGAACAAGGGTGATATATGTGCCTCAAGGTCATTTTCGAATTCAATCATGTACGAGCAAAATCAAACCTCCTCAATGCAATTTCAGTAAAAACACAAGCAAGACGATAAATCACACAAGGCTACTCACTAGTTTGCACCAATTTGGGAGCAAAATCCAAAGAGCTTTTAGAGCGTTGAGATCTTTTCACGAGAAAATGTTGATTATACATATAGGCGGGTTTTGGACGAAGCGAAAAAATTCAACCCCTCACACAAGAGGCCATAAACATGCAAAAATCCGACAAGTAAACTATTCAAACTTCCAAACACGTGGAGTTGCTTAAACATGTAATAAACACACAAAAGACACAAAAATCGACTCGACCATATAAATATGCAAATAGTAAGCATCACTTCGCCAAGAATGCGTCACTTCGCCAAGGCTCGAGTTAAGAACAACAAAACATGCTTTTCGACACCCGGACCCTAACCACCTACCCACCCCACACTTAAACCATGCGTTACCCGCATTTTAATGAAAATCAAGTAAAAGGAGGGGGAATAGAAACTCCCTTAACCGAGCGAGTTTTGGTCGAGCTCGGTGGGGTCTACCTAAGCATCTAAGCAATCCGAGTGAACATCGAGCATGGCTAGTATCTCCCGGTTTCATGAACACTACCACTTTTACCAATCGTCCAATGGTCGACGTCGGAAAACAAAGCCTAGAAAAGAAAATCACACAAAATCAAAAACACAAGGAAATATGTACATGAACTTCAACAAAATAATTTTTTTTTCATTTTTCAGTTTTTCACTTTTTTGGATTTTTGAATTTTTGAATGTTTTTGGGTTTTTCAATAAAAGAAAGAAAGAAGGAAAGAAAGAAATGGAAAGAACTTGGGTTGCCTCCCAAGAAGCGCTTGTTTTACGTCACTAGCTTGACGTACTCCCTTTTTGGTCAAGGTGGAAATATCACGGGAGGGTCCACCAATACAATCTCCTCCTTGTCGAGAGGGTCCACTCTTTGGAACATCCTTGGCGCATTGCATAGCTCATATAAGATCCTCCAAAAAGTGAACATTCCAAGTGGGCATTTGAAGCTCATCTAGGCTAGGTCATCGGGTGGAATGGTGGTTTTGAAATGCCCCGTCGACTTGTCAATAAAGCTAAAGAAATATTGGCCGGCTAGCTTGTCCATCATGTGGTCGATAAACGGGGGAGGGAAACGATCTTTCTTTGTGGCCTCATGAAACTTCTTAAACTCGATCGACATCCTCCAACCCGTTAACACCCTCGTGGCCAACAACCTTCCTTCCTCATCCTCACGAATTAACAAGCCGCTCGTCTTGGGCACCAAGTCAATGGGTTTCACCCACTCACTTTTGGACATTACGAACATCAAGCCCTCTACTAACAACCTCCACATCCCGGCTCTCACCATATCTTTAAGACTCGAATTCAAAGAACTAATTCCCTCACCCACTCCCGGTATCCAATCAATAGCACCCTTAAGAATTGTAAGCTCTTCAATCGACCCCTCTTCCTTTTTCTCTCGATGCGAATTTGCAAGGATGGTAATTGACTTTCTCTCCTCATCCTCCACAAGATAATCATTAATTATTCCAATCTTACCATCACTAACCCCCACCTCCCCCTCTAAAAAGTCGTCGTTGCCCTCAACGACACATCGAGAATCATTTCCACACAAAATTGGGTCAAATAGAGGCGCAACGGGCTCATCATATAGAACAAGGGGCTCATCCTCACAACATCCCTCTATGTCGACAACCGGGACAACCTCCTCCTCATTGGTCTTTGCCTCCATATACGCATTTTTGACTAACTCTTGAAGCATGTCCATGAGTAAGGAATCCGCATGAGCTCGTTTAAGCATATCAATATCGCTTGCAAATTGGTCCATTGTAGCATCAAAAGCATCACACTTAGACACAAAAGCATCACACTTAGCCGCAAAAGCATCACACTTAGCCGCAAGTGAGGCCAACGTAGTGGTCAACGAATTCAATTGTTGCAAAATGGCCAAGAGAGTCGGATCGGGGGTGGAATAGGAGCATGCACCGGAATATCGAGGGCGGGAGGGGCATTTTGGTCATTGGAGCTCAAACCTCCGAAGTACGCATACAGATCGGGATCATTGATTCAAGCTTTTGTGTTGCCTACTTATGAAAATTTGTCAAAAGATCAATAGCTTGCCCGCAAGAGAACGGGGTCGCGCGTAGTTTGGCAACTTGACTCGAGTCGTCTCTCGAGGAACATACAATCGGAAACCTCAAATAGTTTGTTCAAACGCAATTACTTATACTAAAGGGAGGGGGGGTATTTGATTGTTTTTGTTATCTAAGAATTTAAAACACATGAATAATAATTAAAACTAGGTAATTTAATTCAGCAATTGGAACTTATAAACTAGAGAAATTATTCTAAGAACTTTAAACAAGATCAACTAGAATAAAATCAAGCAATTATCAAGAATGCAATGCAAACGAAATGAATTAACTAACAAGAATAAAAACCAAGCATTAATTAAACTAAAGATTATGAATTCAATACCAAAAGTATCTAGGGTTCTAAGCATAAACAAATTCAAAAGCAATTATTGAAAAACAACTACTTAATTGCATAAATTAAACTACAAAAATGAATAAAAGGTTTAGAGTACTTATTAAACGAGAAAGCGTAGTAAATTCTCCAGCTAATCTGGAGAGGTGGTTGATCTCGGTCGAAGAACGGATCACGAACGGACAGTTGGAGCTTGGCGATCCTCGAATCTTCGATCTTGATCAATTGTTGTTATAGGGATGTGGACGGTGTTGTTCTCGAGCCAAAAGAACAAAGTTCAGAGTATGGGTGAGAGGTATATCTTTTGGGACGGACTTAGAAGGGTTTATATAGATTTCCCTCGACTTGGAGCATAAGAAACCCTAAAATCCCGATTCTGGGCCGTCGCGTCGATGGTGCATCGACTGACGCGTGCTGGTGCTCGGCGTCGGTGCGGCCAGGGAGGGTGGGTCGACATCGACGCTTCAGCAAGTTGCGTCGACACCGATGCGTCGACATCGACGCTTCAGCAAGTTGCGTTGACACTGCGTCGACTGACGCGGATCATGGCTCGCATCGACGGTGCGTCGACGGTCACGTCAGTCGATGCGACAGAGTGTCAGTCGCCATCTCTTGATCTTTTGCTACTCGTTTTGCCGGAAAGCTCGTTCTCCATTTCTTGAACATCAACTTCATCTAATTATGCGCCGAACTCATCCGGTTACTTAGCTGTAAAGTGAAAAACCACAAATAATCACTTATTTGCATCAATCTAGATCAAAACGCGGTAAAATAAGCTGAGAGTACAAATATACGAAATAGAGCTTAAACTACACAACTTATACCAAAAACAATAAGAAAAACAAGCTATAAACCTACTAAAAATAAGGACACATATGTGCTAATCAACTACCCCACGCTTAATTAGTTTGTTCGTCCTCGAACGAGTGATAGATTCAAAGTATAGCAAGAAATGAAAATCAGTCCAAGCAATGAGTCGTGTTATGCTACTTAAATGATTTTGAAAATATAGGTACTTGCAATGCAACTTCAAACACTCCACCCGTATTACACTGTCGCTCCAAAATCGAATTCATGCATCCTCACAAAAAGGAAATATATAGGGGTGTACGCTCAAAGCACTCGAGTATTTTCTGCATAGGACGTGTATACGCTCAAATCATAAAAATACAAGCACAATAAACAAGCACCGAAAATCAATCTATTTTCAATCGCAAATTAAGTGTGTTATCGAACAAAGAATCGGGAAAGGTCTTTTCGGGTTGTAATGTAAGGATTTTTGGACGGGTATGTGATTTACGTGTATTTGTCTTGATTTAAGTTAGTATTCTATTTAGTTTTTATTATTGTTTTAGGTATAAGTTGGATAAAATGAGCTTATTTTCGTATTTTCTTATCTCCAACTTATTTTATTATATTTATTTAATTTTATGTTTATTTTAAGTGTTTTGAGGTATTTAGGTTTGGACGTAGTCAAGGTTGGGCCAACGATTGGAGTTTCGGCGAAAACGGGGCATGATTTGAAGAATTTAGAACTGTCAGACTTTCTATAACGGATTTTTACCTGTAACCGTTCTAGAAAGACCTGCCGAGCCATGCCGACACTGCCTGCTGCCGAGCCACGCCGGGCGCCTGCCGAGCTGCCGAGCCGCTGCCGAGCGCTGCCGGGCGCTGTCGGCCGAGCCTGTCGAGCGCTGCGCGCACTATCGACCATTCACGTCGGTTGACGCGAGAACTGACGTCGATCGACGCGCCTGCCACGGTCTCTGTAGCGTCGACCAGTTCGCGTCGGTTGACGCGAGAACTGACGTCGATCGACGCGCCTGCCACGGTCTCCGTAGCGTCGACCAGTTTCGCGTCAGTCGACGCCAGAAGCGACGTCGATCGACGCGATGGCCCAGAATCGTAATTTTTAGGGTTTCTTGTGCGCCAAGTCATGAAATAACTATATAAACCCTTCATATTTCGGTTTAAACAGACACCCACGACCCAAAACACCTACCTAGGGTTGAGAAACCTATTTTCAACACCCTACAACATATTTTAAAGATCTAAGTCGAAGATTCAAGGCCCGAAGCACCAAGACGAAGACATTCGTRCAAGCTCCGATTTCTCGACCAAGATCAACCATCTATAACCCGGATTTTCAGAGCAACTTCAGCACCTTTAGCTACTTAATAAGTTCTCTAAACTTTAGTTAATTCTTAGTTTAATTCTTAGTTTTTAGATTTTAATTGTTTTCGTTTGAGTTCTTGAACCATTTAGTTATTTCGATTGATTTGAACGTTGAATCGCTGAAGTTTGGACCTGAGATTTTAGTTTTTAATATTAATTAGTCGCTGCGTTTATTATCTTGTTCATGCTTTGTGATGATTTGTTCATGATTAATTTAATTATTGCTTTAGTTTTGATAATTAGTTGATAATTGGTTATTGCTATGTTATTGCTTGAGAATTTTGAGATTGATCTTGTTCTTGAGAATTCACATGTTAAATTTAGTTCATAGTAGTTTGATGCATGCTAGTTAATTAATTTAGAATTTATTGCTTTAAAAGTCCCTAGATTAATAATTCTTAGATAATTTAGTTTTCAAGCTTAAATTAAGTTAATTAGTTAATCATAATTAGTTGATACTTTTAAATTTATTAGTAGTTTATAATTCCAAAAACTAAATTTATACAAGTTCTCGTGTTAAACATCGTTATTAAACAAATATTAAAAATCCCGAACGTCAGTCCTTGAGAGACGACTCGAGTTAAGCTTGCCAAACCTACACGCGATCCCGTTATTTTGCGGGCGAGATATTAAATTTCTGACAATTATTTATAAAGTAGGCACACGCAAAAGCTCGAATCAAAAATTGGCACCGTTGCCGGGGACTGAAATAGGTTTTGATAATGTTTGTTCGTGTTATTTGCTTTTCTGTTTATTTGTATAAAGGTTCTTTGTTTTCCACTCGATGTGTTGATGTTGTTTTCGGTTGATGCTAGGATGTCGAGAAGTCGAGGATTTCAATCGACAGCCGAACAATGGTATGAAAATCCATTCGATTTTCCTGTTCCTAGACTGGCCATTCCAATAAATCCTTCGATGAAAGAGTATGAAATAGATGATTGGTACTACGCACAACTGCCGGAATTCCATGGGCATGAGAGCGAGGATCCGGTGGAGTTCATTCGAAAATACGAAGCAGTCACCCAGACTTTTCCTCGTCTCAACCTTACAAGAGAGCAAATTAGGAGGCGTTTCTTTCTGTGGCAACGAAATGGTAAAGCATATCAATGGCTGATAAACTTGGGACCCGATTCTTTGCCAAATTGGAAGGACGTATACGAAGAACTCACGTTGAAATTTTACACTCCTAGATGGCAACAATACTACTCAAGACGAGATGATGCTCCATACACCCCACACATTTTTATTGACGAGTCTTACAATTCTTACTTTTCGAGCCATAAATGCAGCCGCTGCGGAGCACTTGGGCATTGAGTGACTGAATGCCAAGTTATGTTTACCGAGGAGCTACTGGAGGATGATATTTCCACAGAGTCTAATGCTTCTTACGACCACTTTTCCTATTATCCTAGCTGTGACGAACACGAGCTTGATGATCAATTTTTAGCGCGGCAAGAGGTTCAAGAAGCTGAGACCATTTTTCATGCAGACGACATTGAGCAATTAACGGATGATGACTTATCTAAGATTGCGGAATATTTAGAGAGTTCGAGTGCTCGAATAATAGCTTCGTTGAGAGAATTGTCGAGCGCGGGGGATGAGGAACCAATTATTGATGTTGTGGAGCCCATCGTCGAGGTAGAGATTCTGAGCCCAACTACTTGTTTAGAGGAGGAATGTAACGATGAGGTTATGGAAGATTTGGATGAATTTGTCCCTCTTGTGCTTGATGATGTCGTGTTGGATGATGATGTGAAGATTTTGCCCTTGGGGAATCCGGAGGTTGATGTAGTGATGAGTTTGTTTGAGTCTTGCATGGAAGAATACGACGTGGTGCCGATTTTGGAGAATGTGATTGTTGAGCCTCACGTTATGCCAATAGAGATTCCGGTGGATGCTGCGAATTCAAGCTTAATTGAAGGAGTTTGAGGGGATGAGAAAATTTTAGAAAATGAATTTACTCCTCTTGAACTGGATGGTTTAGACGACAACACCGAGTTTTTCAACCGGGAGGCAGCAATTTTGGGYATAAATGCAAACAACGTTGKTGTGGACGATATAAATTTTGATGAATTTTTAGATGAGGATGTTATGCCACACGAACCGTTAATGAATTTTGATTTTGACGTGGTGGACGAATTAATCAAGGAAGATGCGAAGGCCAAGTCTATTTTGGAGCCACCCAGAGCTTTCAACAATTTAGAGATGGAGATGGTGGATGATGAAGTAAAGGGACTTGGAGTGGAGGATGATAGATTCTTATGTTCGACGGATTTCCTCGTTTATCCAAAGGTTGCGGATCACCATGTGCCCGAATTGATTGTTGATGTGTTTATGGTGATAGATTATTCATTTTTTCGACTCCTAAAGCGAGTTAATATTTTTTTTACGAATTGCTTACCATGCGCGCCTTGGAGGAATATATTGCCTATGCTTACTGTTAGAGAACACTAAGGCGTGGCACGATCGTCACCTTTTCTTAGATCCAGGATAGCAACGTTCGTATAAGGCGTCGAGCTTTCGACGTTAAACAAGCGCTTCTTGGGAGGCAACKCAAGTATTTGTTTTCCTTTTCCTTATAGTTTTTCTAGTTAGTTTGTTTTTGTTCGGTTGTTTTGTCTTTTTAGGTTTTTCTTCAAGACATTTTTTATCACGAGATTCAAGACGAAAGATGATTGCACAATCGCTTTTTGGAGTCACTTGACTATTTCTCAGGGACGTTCCCTTACTCCTTTCCTCATTTGATTTTCTTTATATTTATGGCAATCAGGAGTTTGCCACATTTTTTTTAAGGGGGGGATGGTTGACTGTGAATTATAGTTGAAATTGTGCAAAATTTAAAATTTTTCGTGGGTCTGTAGTGCTAATTTTACGTGATTGATCACTATTCTGCGCTGTATTGTGTTTGTATGGCTTGCCTCTCAAAGTTAGCTAAGTATGATTTGAGGTTTTTGTCTTTTGAGCGTGCATAAGTGCATAAAAATTTTCAAATTTATTATTATATATTTATAAAATGGTACTTGGACGCAATTGATTTCGCGAAACCTTAAAAGCAGCGTCAATTCAAAAACTTTTTCATGCAAAAAGCATGTAAGTAGCCTGAGTGATTATCATCATTACATGTGCTTGAATGAGTTTTGATTTGAGATTTCTTTAAAACCGCTGTGTGTAGTTGATTTTGAAAATGAGGATAAGGCACAAATATAAACCCTATTCCGGCCATATCCATATATATTAGCCACTATAAATTCCGAATGAGCCCCTCATAGCCAAATAATCCCATGCCTATAGCCGTGAGTGTTTTTGAGTCGACCCCTACAACCCAT
>BMAC01000473.1:114329-172463 GCA_014905375.1 Phtheirospermum japonicum
GATTTGTTCATGATTAATTTAATTATTGCTTTAGTTTTGATAATTAGTTGATAATTGGTTATTGCTATGTTATTGCTTGAGAATTTTGAGATTGATCTTGTTCTTGAGAATTCACATGTTAAATTTAGTTCATAGTAGTTTGATGCATGCTAGTTAATTAATTTAGAATTTATTGCTTTAAAAGTCCCTAGATTAATAATTCTTAGATAATTTAGTTTTCAAGCTTAAATTAAGTTAATTAGTTAATCATAATTAGTTGATTCTTTTAAATTTATTAGTAGTTTATAATTCCAAAAACCAAATTTATATAAGTTCTCGTGTTAAACATTGTTATTAAACAAACATTAAAAATCTCGAACGTCAGTCCTTGAGAGACGACTCGAGTTAAGCTTGTCAAACCTACACGAGGTCCCGTTATTTTGCGGGCGAGCTATTAAATTTCTGATAATTATTTATAAAGTAGGCACACGCAAAAGCTCAAATCAGTATGGAAGTCGTGTGGCTAACTCACGATCTAACATGATCAATAACTCACCAAACCTATTCTAATCAAGAAGCAATACGCTTCACCTTGTTCAAAATAAAACCTCACTAAGCACTCATAACGTGGCCTTTAAATTAGGCTATTTCTCAACTCGAAACTCTAAACCGACTTGAAGCTCAAATGACAAAATCACAACTGAAGCTCATAACACGCTTCTTACATAACTCTTGCCTTCTAAATAATAGGCTCATGAAATAAAATAAATAATAAACACAAGCCTTTATTAACGCGTAGGCAATGACTAACACAATTCACCATCCTTCTTATTTTCTTTTTCTTTTATCCCCCTCTAATTCTGTTTTATGGGGTCTTCTTCTTCTTCTTCTTCTTTTTTTTTTCTTTATTTTTTTATTGAAGGATGGTGATCTTTAATTACAAAAACTCATAAATCCCTAATAAAATTTCCAAAACTTTAATAACCAATAAAACATAAAAAACAAAATGACGAACTCCTACCCCACGCTTTTAATGGGTAGTAGGGGTCGACTCGATAAAATCACTCATTGGCTAAAGGCATGGATTATTTGGCTATAATTGGCTCATTCGGAATTTATAGTGGCTAATATATATGGATATGGCCGGAATAGGTTTTATTTGTGCCTTAACGTCATGTTCCAAGTCAACTACACACAGCAGTTTCAAAGAGATCTCAAATCAAAACTCACTCAAGTACATGCAAAGATGATAAACACTCAGGCTACTCACTGGCTTTTTGCATAAAAAAAAGTTTTGAATTGACGCTACTTTTAGAGTTTTGTGAAATCAATTGCGTCCAAGTACCATTTTATAATATATAAATAATAATTTGAAAATAATTATGCACTTATGCACACTCAAAAACCAAAACATCAAATCATATATAGCTATCTTCGACAGGCATGCCATACAAACACAATTAGCGCAGAAATAGCAAACAATCACGTAAAAATTGCACACAAATTTCAATCATACCCAACCATCCCCCCCTCTCGGAAAATCGCCAATCCCCTGATTGCCATAAATATAAAGAAAAGCAATTCAAATAAGGAAAGGGTAAGAAAATGTCCCTGGAAATGAATGGTCGAGTCGTTTTCATTGAAGTTGCGCAATTTCACGTTCCCAGAGCCGCGTGAATGGATTCGTCCTCAAAATATAACAACCAAAATAAAAATAAAAATAAACGTTATCAGCAATAATAAACTTATTAAATCGTTGCCACGGCTCTTCAACAAATGATGGAATTAAAGGTCGTTGTGTGAACAAAACGGCTATTGAAAATCATCGCTTCCGCCCAGGGCAGCCGGTCGCCGTGCGCAGGCGGCATCGTCATGGCGTCGATGCTGCGTCGACTGATGTGGATCATCACCACATTGACAGAGCGTCGACGCTCGCGTCAGTCGACACGACAGCAAGTTTGCGACAAATTTTTACCGTTCGTATTCCAGCGATTACCCCTTCTCTTAAATTATTTTTAACCATGGATAACTGCACAATCTCACAAGAAAAATAAAAAACGTCCATGGTTCAAGAAATACGAAAATCAAGGCGTACGAAAAATAAAATTTTATTAATTGCTGAAACCAAATACGTAGACAATCGAAATAAAATTGAAATTGCAATAAACTAAACAGGATAAGGTGGAAAGACAAATCCACGACTCGATTATGGAAAAACATAAATAGATAAATAATAGCAAGCCCCAAGAATCTAAGGGGATTTGGAACCCAATCGCTCTAACGCAACGATTTTCTTGCTAGCCTCTTCCAAGCAATGCTTCCAAAATTCCAAGTTCCACTCGTTTGCTGCGTTTCTCACATTAGAATCCTTGATGTGGGACTCCAACTCCTCAATACGTCGTAAGAGTGCAAATTTCTCCTCGTGGATTGCATGGTTACTTCGCAAGAGGGTTATTCCATCTTGTGTCAAATTCCCTATCTCGGATTCCGCTTCCTTCAAGCGCTCGTCCTTCATATCGATCTCTCCTGATAATTTGAACATATCCCATATCATCTCATTGTTGTCCTTAGTCAAGGTGGAAATCGTCTCTCGAGCTCGGAGAAGTGCGTCGCGGAGCTCGTTCTTAGTCATGGCACGCTCATCAAGTTATTCCCTCTGCTGCCCGAGGTCATGCTCAATACCCCTTAAGCGTTGAATGGTGGTCCTTAGTTGAAGGTTCATGTCCCTCAACCCCTCGTTGATCTCCTCCGCCCTTCTCAATTTGTTCTTGAGAGCATCGATTTGGAGGGTGTAGTTAACCTCATCCAGTTGATAATCACCAACCAAATCATTCGCCTTCTCGACTTCATCATGCAGCTGGTCCAACTTCTCGTCGTGCTCCTCTCTCAGCATCCACCTCTTCTCGTGGTTTTTAGTGGTTTTTGGAATTGGCCTCATGGTAAAGAAAAGGGGAGGAGCGAAAATATTTTGGGGTAAGGAGATGTAGAGCTTTGAGAATAATGAAATTAAGAGTGAAGGGGTTTGGTTTATATAGGGATCAAAAGACCTTAAAAATAGGAATCCTAAATTCACCCAAATTAAAGATAAGGGAAAAGATATTAAGTTTCCTTATCTAAATAGAACTCCTTTAAGACAAAAGATCTTGACCCCAATCTTGACAAATTTCGTGCAAATAAATCCCCAAAAAAAACACTCACCTATTTAGAATAAAACTCCCAAAAATCACAGCTAAAACTTACTAAAAATTTTCTCACGCGCACAGGTGGCGTCGACACTGCGTCGGTCGATGCGCGCGCCCAGGAAGTGTCATTTCCGCGTCGACACCGCGTCAGTCGACACGCGCGCCCAGGAAGCGCCATTTCCGCGTCGACGCGGCTGCAGGCTGGTGTTCATGCAAATTTTTCACTCTTCAAATGATGAATTAACCTTATCTCGACCTAAATCCTGTTCAAACACTTAAAAAAAAGGAGAAAAAGAAATAACTAAAATAAAAGGAAATCAAAACAAAGAAAATACATTGGCTTGGGTTGCCTCCCAAGAAGTGCATCTTTTAACGTCGTTTGCTCGACGTAACTGTGCCGTGATTAAATTTCCATCGGAAGTGGGTCCACCATCTCCCACACTTCGCGATCTTGATTTGTTAACTCTCCGTCACGGTACAATTAAACGCGGTGCCCATTAACTTGAAATGTTGCGTCTCGTTTTTCATCGTAAAGGGTTACAGCTCCAAACTCGTTGATCTCTTTTATCACAAACGGTCCACTCCACTTTGATTTTAGTTTCCCTGGAAAAAGTTTAAATCTCGAGTTAAAGACTAGAGCTAACTTACCTACCTCCAATTGCTTGTTGACGAGTTTCCGATCATGGCGGACTTTGGTCATCTTCTTTTGCCTCCATGCAGT
The DNA here is from genome assembly GCA_014905375.1 of Phtheirospermum japonicum. Lineage (NCBI taxonomy): Eukaryota > Viridiplantae > Streptophyta > Magnoliopsida > Lamiales > Orobanchaceae > Phtheirospermum > Phtheirospermum japonicum. Next base: position 118,212 of record BMAC01000473.1, read on the forward strand.
ATCATAGGACTCATTCCTTATCTCCTCAAGTTCAGTTAGTTCCAACTTCCTGTACTCGCTAGCCTCGTCATAATTCATGTTCAGTTTCCGAATTGCCCAACCTGCTCGATGTTCTAGCTCAACGGGCAAATGGAAGGCTTTCCCATAGATTAGGCGAAAAGGGCTCATTCCAAGCACTGTCTTGTAGGCTGTTCGGTATGCCCACAGTGCATCGACAAGTTTGACTGCCCAATCCTTTCGACTCGGCCCGACTGTTTTCTCGAGGATGGCCTTAAGTTGACGGTTGCTCGTTTCGACTTGACCAGACGTTTGAGGGTGGTAAGGCGTAGCTACCTTGTGTCGGACCCCATATTTTTTCATCAACTTTGCAAATGCCTTATTATAAAAGTGGCTTCCTCCATCGCTTATTATCGATTTCGGCACCCCGAATCTACTGAAAATATTTTCTTGGAGGAATTTGAGAACAACTTCAGCATTAGCTCTTCGAGTAGGGATTGCTTCCACCCATTTTGATACGTAGTCAACACCAACAAGGATGTACTCAAAATATCCACTCTTAGGGAAAGGTCCCATAAAGTCTATACCCCATACATCGAAAATCTCTTCCACTTGGTTGGGTACCTGTGGCATTTCGTCTCGCTTACCTATGTTTCCGGTTCGTTGGCAATTGTCACAAGTTTTGCAATATTCGAACGCATCAGCAAATAAGCTCGGCCAATAAAATCCAGCTTGTAACACTTTAAACGCCATCTCTTGAGGTCCAAAATGCCCTCCATGGTCATGGCAAAATTAGAGAATGCTCCCCATTTCGTCGTTCGGAATGCATCTCCTATTTAGACTATCCTTGCAGCGTTTGAAAACATCGGGATCTTCCCAAAAGTAGTCCCTGCATTCACTCAAAAATCTCTTCAGTTCTTGGTAGGATAAATGGTTAGCACTATTTTGCAAACAAGATAATTCACAATATCAGCGTACCAAGGAGTAATTAATTACTCAAGATTAAAAATATTTTCATAAGGAAAAAGATCGTTAATCATAAACTTCTCCCCCTCATTCTCCTCAATTATCATCCTAGACAAGTGATCCGCCACAATATTTTCACAACCCCTCCTATCTTTTATTTCCACATCAAATTCGTGTAGCAACAAAATCCACCTAATAAGGCGTGGCTTACTTTGTGGTTTGGAAAAAAAATGGCGTAAAGCAGCATGATCAGTGTGTACAATTACCTTAGCTCCAACTATATACGGTCTAAATTTATCAAGCGAAAATACGACTGCCAATAATTTTTTTTCAATTGTGGTATAATTATGTTGAGCATCGTTTAGCATATAACTAGCATAATAAATGACCCTAAGCAATTTTTCCACATGTTGTCCCAAAACAGACCCTACCGCTTCGTTAGAGGCATCACACATAATTTCAAAGGGCAAGGTCCAATCGGGAGCAACAACCACAGGGGCAGACGTGAGACTCGCTTTTAATTCATTAAACGCATTTAAACATTCTTCATTAAAAATAAAAGGAGTATCTAAGGTCAAAAGTTTGCAAAGTGGACGACTTATTTTTGAAAAGTTTTTGATAAAACATCTATAAAAACCTGCATGACCAAGAAAACTCCTAATCCCTTTAACATCTCGAGGCGGAGGGAGAGTTTCAATTACATCAATTTTTGCCTTATCAACCTCCAGCCCCTTTCTACAAACAACATGGCCTAGAACAGTGCCACTTTTTACCATAAAATGGGATTTCTCCCAACTCAAAGTTAGATTTTTCTCAATGCATCGTTCTAGAACTCTTGACAAATTAGACAAACAATTATCAAAAGATGACCCAAAAATTGAAAAATCATCCATAAATACTTCAAGAAAGTCATCAATAAAATCACTAAAAATTGAGAGCATGCACCTTTGAAAAGTCGCTGGTGCGTTGCACAGGCCAAAGGGCATTCTTCGAAAAGCGAATGTGCCAAAGGGGCATGTGAACGTTGTCTTGCTTTGATCTTCCGGAGCGATGGCCACTTGATAATAGCCCGAAAGGCCATCCAGAAAGCAGTAAAATTCGTGGCCCGCAAGATTATCGAGAAGTTGGTCGATGAACGGTAGAGGAAAATGATCCTTACGAGTGGCCGTATTTAACTTCCTATAATCGATGCACATACGCCATCCAGTGGTTATTCGGGTTGGCATTATCTCACCCTTTGCGTTTTCGGCGATGGTGATGCCTCCTTTCTTTGGAACCACATGAATTGGGCTTACCCATTTGCTGTCGGAGATGGCGAAAATGATTCCTTCGTCTTTAAGTTTAAGATTTTCTTTCTTAACCACCTCATAAAGCGTTGGTGTCAGTCTCCGTTGACTATCCCTCACAGGCCTGGCTTCGGGTTCCATCTCGATTCTATGCATTCAAATCACGGGGCTTATTCCTTTGATGTCGCTGATGCTCCATCCTATTGCCTCCTTGTGGTTGATTAATACCGCAACCAATTCCTTCTCCTCATGCTCCGACAAGGCTGAATATATGATGACTAGTTTCTTTTCATTGGGCTCGAGGAAAATATATTTCAAGTGGCTCGGTAGCGGCTTTAACTCTATCTTTGGACCAAGTTCGGGTGCAGTGGCTACTTCACACAATTCTTCATCAAAATCGTCAATCTCTTCATGGTCTTCGTCGATCTCATTCAAATCTATCTCTAACATCTCGGCCACCCTGTTCAAAAATTCTGTGTCGTCCTCGACGCTTAACTCATCTAGCACGGTGATCCCCTTAAGCTCGTGAACACAAGAGGCAATCGGGTCCACAAATGAGAAATCTTCATTCATGTATGGCGAAGGAGTGTTGTGGATATCTTTCAACGAAAATGTGATTGTCTCGCCCATCACGGACAAGGTCATCCTCCCTTTGTGCACGTCAATTAGTGTACGAGAAGTGGACATAAATGGTCGACCAAGCAAAATAGTATGTTCAGTGCCCTCCTTCGGAACCTCGCTGACATCTAGTATGACGAAATCGACTGGAATCACAAGCTCGCCAACTTGAACTAGAACATCCTCGACTATGCCAAGTGGTTGTCTAATTGATCGGTCCGCTAATTGTAGCCGCATCGTCGTTGGTCTCATTGTCCCCAAATCGAATTCCTTATAAAGAGAATAAGGCATCAAATTGATTCCTGCTCCAAGGTCAAGCATGCCTCGTGCTGTCTGTCCGTTTCCCAAGGTGATGGTTATGCAGAAACTGACGGGGTCTCTTTCCTTTTTGGGCAGAGGTCCTTTGCATATGGCGCTCACCTCCTTTGTTAACTTAACTTGCTGAAGTGTCTCCAGACGTCGTTCTCTCGCGACAAATTCCTTGAAAAATTTCACGTATGCGGGCATCGTCTTGATTACGTCTAACAGAGGAAGATTGATGTTGACGTTTTTGAGTAGATTGTAAAGTTCCATGAACTTTTTATTCTCTTTAGCTGGGCGTAGGCGACTTGGGAAAGGAACCTTGTCTCGAATAGTGGTTGGCGATGTCTTCGGTTGCTGAGTCGGAGGCTTGGTGGAGTCGTCATCTGTTACTGAAGAGGGCACTTGATTTGGGACTTCCCTTTTAACGACCCAGGAATGTACGGATTTGGTGACTTATGCATTTGGTCAACCGATTTAGGGTCATTGTTCGTAGGTAACCACTCATTAGTATCCCCTTCATTCTTTTCTTTGACTCCATATCTATCGTCTTCCCACTTCGTAGAATATGAACCGCAGAAGCTTGCTCTGGTTGGCTCGGAAACTTCCCTTTTTCATTGTCATGTTTGGCCATGAATGTCGCCATTTGGCCCATCATTTTCTCCAAGTACTTCACGCTCTTAGATAATTCATCCAAGACTTCTCCTTTCTTATTAACTTGCGTGGTCAGAATTTTCAATCCATCCCTGTTTCTCAGTGTCTCGGTGACTTGGTTCTGTTTCCAAATTAGCAGTTGATCGTTTGGCTGTATAGGAGCAGGTGTTGGCCCAGCTGGTAGTGATTTGCTAGGTGGTGGCTGTGTCGATTTAGTTTGTGCTGGGTGAAATGTGGATTTTCAGGGCCCCATTTCAAGTAAGGAGAGTTACGATTTGCATTAAATTTGGGATTTGTCTGAGGCCTGTGCTCATAGGTTGGGAGATCTATGTTGCGTAATTGGTCTTTGATGGTGTGCGCTTCAGCGTCGGTATCTTCGTGATACCCCATTGTACATGAATCCCCTGAATGCCCTTGCTCTCCACAACGGTTACATGCCTCGAAGGTCTCATTGCTTGGCACTTCAGTTGCCTCGTTAACCCTTATCTTCCGTGGTCGAGAGCTTGTTTGCCTCGACTTTTCGCTCATCCTTTCAAATAGTTGCTTGGCAGCCGTCGCTGTCAAATTCCCAAAATCTCCTCCGGCAGCTACCTCTACGTTGTTCTTGTAAGAATCTATAAGTCCCTCGTAAAAGAGTTGATTCACCATTCCCGGAGAGTTGTGATGATGGGGGCAAGCTTGCAACAGAGATCTGAAATGTTCCCACGCCTCGTGAAATAACTCCCCGTCTTGATGGACAAAGTTGGCTATTTGTCTCCTTATGTGGCCCGTCGTCTGAGCTGAGTAGTACTGATTAATGAATTTGTCACTCACCATAGGCCAGTCGACCAGAGATCTCGGTTCCAGTGATAGTAGCCAAGACTTGGCTTTATCCTTCATGCAACTCGGAAAGCACACCATTTGAAGGTCTTCGTGATGAAGTCCCGGGGATGGAATCCTACTAACTTTGGCATAGAACTCCTTAAGGAACGTAAGTGGGTCTTCGTTAGCGAGGCCGTGGAATGTCAGGAGGTTGTTGATGATATGAGGTTTCAACTCGAAGTCTCTCGCAGTTCTACCCAACATAATTGCCGAACTATAGGGACCCACTTGAGGGGTCGTGAACTCTCTTTATCTCAGTTCGCGCGCCAACCGTTGGTATCTTTCTTGGTAATTTGGCCTCGCATATTCGTTTCTCTCATGGTACCCGTCATTTGCGAACCAGTCATTGACCCGCTCGTCGCCATGGTATGATCTCTCGGAATAGTCTTCCGGAACATGGCGGTAGCGATTATCTCCTCTTCTTTGGCCGTCATTCTGGTCTATTACGTTTCGTTGAATATTCTCCCAGTACGCTTGAGGCTGTACCGGTCCGTTGGGATGAATTGGCTCACTCCCATACCCATTCCTTCATTGCACGGGTGGATGCCTTGGTGGCTGATCGTCCTCGTTGTTGTGGGCTTAGTTTTCTAGTCGCAACATCATTTCCGGAATCGGATCACAAATAAAATCAGTCGTGGCCGAGGATTCACTTGTGGATGAGTGAGGTGGTCTCACTTGATTTGAACGATGAACGTTATCGATGAATGGTGCAAGTTCGAGCCTAAGCGATCTACGACCTTGCATGAACTCAACAACAAATCAAACGTATCGACTAGAGAAAATAATTATAAAAATAAACGACTTGAATAAAAATAAAAATGAACAAACATATTTTTGAAAACCTTTGTATATTCCCCGGCAACGGCGCCAAAATTTTGATTCAAGCTTTTTTGTTGCCTACTTATGAAAATTTGTCAAAAGATCAATAGCTTGCCCGCAAGAGAACGGGGTCGCGCGTAGTTTGGCAACTTGACTCGAGTCGTCTCTCGAGGAACATACAATCGGAAATCTCAAATAGTTTGTTCAAACGCAATTACTTATACTAAGGGGGGGGGGGGATTGATTGTTTTTGTTATCTAAGAAATTTAAAACACATGAACAATAATTAAAACTAGGTAATTTAATTCAGCAATTGGAACTTATAAACTAGAGAAATTATTCTAAGGACTTTAAACAAGATCAACTAGCATAAAATCAAGCAATTATCAAGAACGCAATGCAAACGAAATGAATTAACTAACAAGAATAAAAACCAAGCATTAATTAAACTAAAGATTATGAATTCAGTACCAAAAGTATCTAGGGTTCTAAGCATAAAAAAATTCAAAAGCAATTATTGAAAAACAACTACTTAATTGCATAAATTAAACTACGGAAAAGAATAAAAGGTTTAGAGTACTTATTAAACTAGAAAGCGTAGTAAATTCTCCAGCTAATCCAGAGAGGTGGTTGATCTCGGTCGAAGAATGGATCACGAACGGACGGTTGGAGCTTGGCGATCCTCGAATCTTCGATCTTGATCAATTGTTGTTATAGGGATGTGGACGGTGTTGTTCTCGAGCCAAAAGAACAAAATTCAGAGTATGGGTGAGAGGTATATCTTTTGGGACGGACTTAGAAGTGTTTATATAGATTTCCCTTGACTTGGAGCATAAGAAACCCTAAAATCCTGATTCAGGGCCATCGCGTCGATGGTGCGTCGACTGACGCGTGCTGGTGCTCGGCGTCAGTGCGACCAGGGCGTGCGCGTTGGCTGGGCGGGTGCGTCGGGTGGGTCGACATCGATGCTTCAGCAAGTTGCGTCAACGGTGCGTCGACATCGATGCTTCAGCAAGTTGCGTCGATGATGCATCGACATCGGTGCGTCGACATCAATGCTTCAGCAAGTTGCATTGACAGTGCGTCGATGCTGCGTCGACTGACGCGGATCATGGCTCGCGTCGACGGTGCATCGACGGTCACGTCAGTCGACGCGACAGAGTGTCAGTCGCCGTCTCTCGATCTTTTGCTACTCATTTCGCCAGAAAGCTCGTTCTCCATTTCTTGAACATCAACTTCATCTAATTATGCTCCGAACTCGTCCGGTTACTTAGCTGTAAAGTGAAAAACCACAAATAATCACTTATTTACATCAATCTAGGTCAAAACACGGTAAAATAAGCTAAGAGTACAAATATACGAAATAGAGCTTAAACTACACAACTTATACCAAAAACAATAAGAAAAACAAGCTATAAACCTACTAAAAATAAGGACACATATGTGCTAATCAATCATGAGTGCTATTGGTGGCACCAAATGGGGCATAATCAAAATTGGAAGTGAGAGAACCATCATATAGGCCGGGATTCGGGCTCAGCATAGTCGGATAATTTTGTGGAGCACCATAGCCATAAGAGCTGGAAGTTGGGGCGTGCATGTTCGGATAAGAGTATGGAGCTTGCACGTTCGGATAAGGATTTGGAGCTTCATAACCACCCAAGGAACCATTCACGTCCGAGAAACTATCAAACCCGACATGGTTTGCACCATGCCCTCCCATGCCGGGCTGCCCATATCCATATCCACCATTAGCAACGTGGTTTGCACCATGCCCTCCCATGTTGCCATGCCCATTATACAACATCTCATTCCCAACATGGTTTGCACCATGCCCTCCCATGTTGGGAATGTATTCACCATAGGTATAAGCACCGTGCATACTAAACAAAAAAATGTCAAAAACAAAAGAAAGCTAAAAACACAATGAAACTACAACCAAATCGAAAGCCTTAACCAAGCCGTGTCGCAACGGCGCCATTTTTTTAGAAGAGTTTTAGTGGTGTTGAAATAAATCAACGGGTTCATGGCTTGGTATTATCGGAATTCGATTCGATTGAAGGTTTCAATGTGTTTCAAGCTTTGAAAATTAAAAGGAAAACGAAAATAAAGTAATTAAACTAGCTAAACTAATCTAGAAATTGAAATTGCATGTTGGTAGGATGCCTCGGTCGTATGCCTTAATTGAAAATGCAAGCAAATCAAAGAAATAAGCAAAAACAAGCATTGTTTTACCAAGTACAAGCATGCAAGCACAAGGTACAACTGTGCATAAAATCCTAAATAATGCAAATTAACATAAATTGAAAGCATGAATAGGAAAGATCAATGGAAATTGATGGGAAAGTTCAAAACTTTAAGGAAAATAACAAGCAACAAAACCTAGATCTAAGATTTAACCTAAAACTATGCATGAAAATAAAATTGCAAATAAAGCATAGGAAAAACTTGAAATCAAGACGATCTAAGACTTGATCTATGATCTAGATGTGTCACTCATCTAGACTCAATAGCCAATTCATAAGTTTCATCATGAATTCAAGGTGCTAAGACAAAAGGCATAAAATGAACAAGCATGGAAATGAAGAATAAAGCATGGAATTAAAGCATAAAACATTAAATTGAAAGGAAACTTACTTGAATTAAAGGAAAGAGTAGCAAGTTTGAATTAAACTGCATCAAAATAAACAATCCAAAGGAGTATTTGGATTCTTCTTAGGCTTACAAACCCAAGGCCAAGCATGAAAGTAAATCTAAAACTAGGTAAAGAAATTACATCAAAGCTTGAAATTGAATCTAAAACCTAAGAGAGAGAAATTAGATCTTAAAAACTAGAGAGAGGATTTTTAATCCCAAACCCATGCTTGGMTTGGGAGAAAATGAGAGGTGATTCCCAAAATGAGAGTTGTAGTCTATTTATACTAATTTTAATTGGAGTTAAATGGGTCAAATTGGGCTTTAAGGCTTGATTTCCTTGGTTTGACCAAATTTTGACACCAAAAATAGGCTCCCTAGCCACTTGGCTAGCCCTTTTGGCTTGCTTGGTTGGTCTTGGGCGAGCTTGGCTTGGTTTTGGACGTTTGGAGATGGCCTTGGGCGTCCTTGGAGGTTTGGCAAGACATGGCATGAAGATGGCATGGAGATGGCAAGGAAAAACGCCCTTGGCTTGGTCTTGGCTTGAAGATGGKGCTGGAATGGCCAAGGAATGGCTTGGGCTGGCTGCACATGGCGTGGAGATGGCGAAGACATGGCCAAGGAATGGCCAGYGTAMGCTGGATGGCYCTGAGATGGCTGGAAGATGGCTGCAGGATGGCTGGAGTAGGCTGGATGGCAGCTTGATGGCGCAGAGATGGCTGGGAGATGGCCACCATTCCAGAATGTTTTCCCCTTTTGAAGCTCCTTCTTGGCACCACTTTGGCATAAAAACCCAAGAATTTCACCAACCTTAAAGCAATTAAAAACATTTAACCCAATTAAATATAAAATCAAAAGAAGAACACAAAAACCCTAAAATAAGAAAAATTACCTAGAAAACAAAGCTAAACGACTCGAGAACCACTAAAAATAATATAAAACCCTAATTAAAAATACGAGAAAAATACAATAATTACATGCAAAATAGTGATAACAATTATTTATTGTGGAAACAGCAAATCTTGATAACCCTTAGAGGGTATGGTCTTGAGGGTTATATTTCAGGTGACATTGGAGTTCCAGAGAAATTCATTCCTAATCCAAATGGTGAAACACCGAGACTAAATCCAGCTTATCTCAACTGGATCAAACAGGATCAGCTCATTGCCTCTTGGCTTCTATCATCCCTCTCTGAAAATCTACTTGTAACCACTGTTGGTCTAAGGAGTGCTAAGCAAATCTGGGATACCCTAAAAGGCTCTTTTGCCACTCAAATCTCAACTAAGGTGATGCAGTTGAAGCTGCAGCTTCAAACTCTCAAAAAAGGGAACCTTTCCATCAGATACTACTTCAATAAGGTCAAATCCATATGTGACATGATTTCTATTGTTCATGAAGGAATAAAGGAAATAGATCAGGTTTTGCATCTTCTCACAGGGCTTGGATCTGAATATGATCATGTCATTGTATCTCTCACCACAAGATCCAATGCTTGCACACTCATGGAGGCCTATGCAGCATTGCTTTCATATGAAAGTAGGATTGAAGGAATTGAAAGCCTAAGTCAGTCTGTGGGAACAGATAATACTCAATTTTCTGTCAACTTAGCCACTCAAACTCAAGGACACAGGAGAAGCTTTAACAATCCAAGTGTTAGAGGAAGGAACAACTCATCCAGAGGAAGAGGACCTTATTCAAAAGGAGCTGGAAATAGCTCTAGAGGACGAGGAGGAAAGTTTTCTAATAACAGTAGGCCTAAGTATCAAATCTGTGGCTACAACAATCACACTGCAGAAAAGTGTTATTACAGATTTAATATGAACTATTCATCTACATCCTTCAGTAACAACAATCAATCCAACTCCAACCCTTCTCCCTCTGTTCACATGGCTAGCTTCGGTAGTAGTGCATCTGAAAATAGCCCAGACAGCCTTTGGTACCCAGACTCTGGAGCCACAACTCACTTATGATTTTGGGAATTTGAGCATGACATCAGACTATCAGGGACTTGAGAGGGTTCAGGCAGCAAATGGATCAGGTATGAACATTGCCCATATTGGCTCTTCTGTTGTAATGTCCCCCTCACAGCCTAATCTCTCTACTTTCTTGTTAAATAACCTTTTACACACCCCTGAAATTTCCAAAAATCTGATAAGTGTGGCAAAGTTTGCACAAGACAACCAAGTTTTCTTTGAATTTCATCCTCTTATGTGTTTTGTGAAGGACCTAGCAACAAAGGAAATTCTACTCCAAGGGAGTCTTAAGGATGGCCCAGCACAGTTTCCACCTTATCCAACATAATCAAGCCTCTTCCAACAATCAGCAATCCCACAAGTCCAATCTACAGTATCCCCCTTCGTTTAAGGCGCATTTGTTTTTGCTTTCGCAGCTCTTTCAGCTACAATAAGCAAGGGTCTAGATTTAGCCATTTGGCACTCTAGGTTGGGTCACCCTTCTCTTGATGTTGTTAGAAGGGCCTTCAAACATTGTAATGTTCCTTTCAATGATAATAAAGCTGTTTCATTATGTTCCACTTGTCTTGAGGCTAAAGCTCACAGATTACCTTTTCCTGATAGCATTACTACTTATAATAATCCTTTTGATCTAGTTCATAGTGACCTCTGGGGTCCAGCACATGTTGTTTCACATTATGTTTTTAGGTACTATGTGAGTTTTATTGATCATTTCACAAGATTTAATGGGTTCTATCTCCTAAAACAAAAATCTGACACCAAGAAAGCATTCTTACACTTTCAAGCCTTAATTGAAACTCAGTTCAATCACAAGATAAAATGATGGGGGGGGGGGGGGGGGGTGGTTTAGGTGAGTTTATGTCCTTAAGACCTGTCCTTGCACAAAATGGTATCCAACATAGAGTATCTTGTCCATATACACCCCAACAAAACGGATTAGTAGAAAGAAAACATAGACAAATAGTGGAGGTAGGGCTTTCCCTCATTTCTCAATCAAAAATCCCACTTTCATACTGGGATGAAGCCTTTACAAGTGCTGTTTTTCTTATCAATAGACTACCTACCAAACTTCTGAACTATAAAACCCCTTTGGAGGTTCTCACTGTCCATAAACCTGATTACCACCTCCTAAAGGCCTTTGACTGTTTATGTTATCCCCTACTCAGGCCCTACAATGCTCACAAACTGCAGCCTAGGAGTGTAACTGCAGTTTTCATTGGATATAGTCCCTACCATAAGGGATATAAGGTGTTGTTACCTTCCAAGAAAATAATTATCACAAGGCATGTGCTCTTTGAAGAGTCTATCTTTCCTTTCCACCAGAATGGCTCTAAACAGCAATCTGTCCTAGTTGAGCCTGCAAATGTGGCTCCCCTCCTAACTGTTCCAGTCCCACCTCTTAACACAAATCCCACCCCTCCATTTCCTACACCACCTACCTCCCCTCCTCACATGAATATAACTCACACCCCCTTAACATCATCAGACTCTTCAACCTCATCAATTCCAGGGGGCACTATTACTATATACTTGCCAATTGACAATGTTCATACTTCTATGCCTGTTGTTGTTACTAATGGTTTCAATCAAGTTGCAGGTATTGCTTCTGATCAGGTTACATGTACACATAAAATGGTCACTAGATCAAAAGCTGGGATTTACAAGCCTAAAGTCCTCCTTGCTTCCACATCAGAATCTGTTAAACCTCATGATGCTATTACTGCATTGACTATCCCAGCATGGAAAAGAGCTATGCAAGCTGAGTATCAGGCCTTGATCAAGAACAACACATGGACTCTTGTGCCACTCCCTTCTCACAGAAAAGTTATAAGTTGTAAATGGGTATTTAAACTGAAAAGGAATCCATCTGGTGACATTATAAGGCACAAAGCAAGACTCGTTGCCAAAGGATATACACAGGATCCAGGTTGGGACTACACAGAGACTTTTAGCTCAGTCATCGAGCCTAGCACAATCAGAGTGGTGCTCTCCCTTACCTTATCATTTGGTTGGTCTTTTAGACAGATTGATGTGGACAATTCCTTCCTCAATGGTGATATTGATGCTGAGCTTTATATGGAGCAGCCTACTGGTTTTGAGTTACTTTCTGATCCTCCCTTGGTATGTAAGCTCAACAAATATTTGTATGGCCTCAAACAAGCTCCAAGGGCTTGGTCCAGCAAGTTTGGTGATGTCCTAATCAAGTTGGGTTTCACTGTCTCCAGAGCTGACATAATCATCCTGTTTACTTGTGATGGTCTATGTTGATGACATAATCATCACTGGGAGTGACAACAAAGCAATTGATAAGTTGATGCATCAGCTTCAAACCTATTTTTCAATCAAGGATCTTGGCTCACTGAGCTTCTTTCTTGGAAATCAGGTTTCTCAAACCACATATGGACTATTTCTAACTCAAAGGCAATATGCTGCTGATATCCTTCTTAGGGCTGGTATGAAGGGGGCGACCAGTATATCTACTCCTATGGTTTCTCATCCATCCCTTTCTAAGCATTCTGGTCAGCCTTTTGAAAATGGATATCAATACAGGAAAATTATAGGGGCTCTTCAATACTTAACCTTAACTAGGCCTGATATCTGCTATGCAGTGAACAAAGTGAGCCAATTTATGCAATCTCCTCTTGATCTACATTGGAAGGCAGTGAAGAGGGTTCTAAGGTATATTGCAGGTACCATGGATTATGGATTGAAGCTAACAAGATGCAACAGCTTCAGGATTACAGCATTCTCAGATGCTGATTGGGCTGCAGATGTGGATGACAGGAGGTCTACCTCAGGGATTTGTGTGTTCCTTGGGAATAAACTCATCTCTTGGAAATCAAAAGAACAGCCCATTGTGTCTAGATTAAGAACAGAAGCAGAATACAGGAGCTTGGCTCTAACAACCTGTGAAGTCATGTGGTTTCACTCTCTCTTTAAGGAACTGAAAATACAACTGATCAAACCTAGCACTATTTGGGTTGACAATCAAGGAGCTATAGCTCTTGCTTCTAATCCTGTGCATTCACTCTAGGACCAAGCACCTGGAACTGGACTTACACTTCATCAGAGAAAAGTTAATGGACAAGGTGATTTCTGTCAGACATGTGTCAGCCATTGATCAAAGAGCCGACATTTTCACTAAGCCCTTGTCAGGTCAGTTCTATGCAAGGATGAGGAACAAGCTGCTTATGAGTTCACAAGGTTGCATAGAATTGAGGGGGCATAATAAATCACAAAGGATTGATGCATTTGCATGGAGGGCTAAGCCTACATCAGCAACCGGGGACCAGCCTGAGGAACATGACAAAAACACCTCATCACATGCACAAGGAACCTCCCATGCACCAGCAGCAGGTGATCACAAGGGCAACGGCCAGGGGCGGATTCAGGATTCTTCGTTCGGGGAGGCCGCATATTAAAAGAAAAAAATAATTTGATAAAATGACGAGAATCGACTCGTGTTATATCAAGGAAAAAATATATTTTTAACCTTTTTGGTGTTGCGATAAATTAAAAAGGATATGAAAAAAAAAAGAAGAAAAAAATAAAAGAGCTAGAGAAGGGTGAAAGAAAATAAGAAAGATATATTTTTACTTCTAAATTAGTACCATTAATTTGTGAAATATGGAGAAAAAAAAAAGGCCAAGAAAAAAGAGAGAAATGAGCGATATTTTTTTTTAGTTTTATATTGTTATTTTTTAAGTTAAATAACGAGAAAGAGAAAAATAGAAAGAAAGTGAAAGGGATGATWTTTTTAATTTCATATTTTTATTTTTAAGTTTAATTGACGAAAATGAGGAAAATCAAAAGAAAGGAAAATGAAGGATAAAGAATATATGAATTAGTGGATAAAAAGAACGAAAAAGAAACAAATGATAAGAGAAATATAAAAATAAAGATAAAAAATACAGAAAAACAAGAGATAAAAATGGGCAAGAGCAGGAGTTGAACCATGAACCATTTGAGAAAAAACTAAGCCACAAACCACTAGACCAATCTACATATTTGTAAGATTTGGGAGGCCAATATATATATATAACTACAAATAACAAAAAACTATAAATAGTATTAGGGTTTTGGAATTCTTTGGGGGGACCGTGGCCCCCTCAAGGGCTAAGGTAAATCCGCCCCTGGCAACGGCTAAATTAGTATAGGTTGGCATTCTTATCTTGTTGTACGGATTAGAGGACAACTGGTAAGCCTAGAATGTTCTATGAATTGTATAAAAAGAAGCAAATGTAATGGATAAATCAATCAATAAAATATCAGCTCATTTTCTAACCCTAGCAAAATGGTTTGGCCGCTTTTTACATTTTCTGGCTGGTTTCCTTTTAATTTGCACTAAAACGGAATTTTCTATCATAATCTTTATTCTATTTATTTATTCTCTATTTATATTATTTTATAATTGATAAACATATTATATCTCAAATTTTGTTTTCAATAATATTTATTAATGCAAAAGGAAAATAAATGTTAAAAAAAAAGATGAACTTTCTTTTGAGTGAAGTATTTAGAACATTGTAATAATTTTAAATTTATATATTATTATTTAAATACATCAATTGCTTCTTTTTTTCGCAAACTGAATTGTTTTTGAAGAAAAGATTTAGTTCCACTGTGGCACATACACCACTTGGATCTTCTTCTGATTAAAAAAAAAAGGCTCATGTTCATCCGTCACGCGACCCCAAAGATACAATTGAATACAAGGTAAGTTTATGTGCCACAGTGCCAACCTAGTGGGGGGCACTACTGCCACAGATTATTCACCACTGGACAAGGGCCTGGCGGCCACAAACAACACTGTAGGGGGTTGTCGCCACCTCCAATCAAGGTAATTAAGAAACTTGATTTAAATGAGACCACTGTTGTGAATTGTGCATATGTGTCAAAAAGAAATTCATATAATGATGGCACTAACCAAATATAAGCAACTCCCATTTGAAAGTGTTGTAACTTGTAATCTTGTTGCTGAGCTGGTTTTTGCAATCTGTATTGGGTTATCTATCTACTTTTGACTATGTTTGAAAGGGATTATTCATGGGGATCTAAAAGGATCGAAACGAGGAAAGCTTGTTTGGTCAAAAGCATGAAGAAGATAAGAGGTCAAAAATTATCCCTCAACCGAGGCCTATAGCTACTCATGGTTTTTATTTTAACGGTCGATCCATTACAATATGGCAAAAATTTGCGTTAGGCCAGATTGACGGGTCATGACCCGTTAGGCCATCTGATCCGATACTCTAATATATTGGTTTTTGAACTATGATGTATTGATTTTTTACTCAAAAGTATTAGTTTTTCATAAATATCTGACCCGTGTTATGATGTATTGATTTTTGTATTAGTATTATGATGTATTGACTTTTTACTATAATGTATTGGTTTTTGTACTATAATGTAGCGGTATGAAATTTTGGCCCAACGGATGATCCGTTAGTCCGGACTAAAAGGAGTCTTGCCCTTAGAATAATATTCCACTAAAACTTAGTTGTCTTGAGTTTAATCCATAAATACATTCTTGTTGTTTTTATCCCTCAACGACTACTTATATATCTTGTGATATTGCACGAGAAGTTGTTATCGACTAATAATAATCATTTATGTCATTTTTAAAATTTATTAACTAACAAAGACAGCAATCTGAAAAATGAAATGTGGGATGAACATCTTCTTGAAATTAAGAATAAATTGCTTAATATATCTCTATTTTCAAGGAATATAGTGTTAGCATTTCTTTTGTTTATATCTCCGGGGATTTGGGATTATTTGGGGTGAATAGGTGTGGCCCAGCTATTTACTCAGTTTTGCCTCTATCCATGACCAAATGAAAACATTAATGAATATATTAATTGTTGCATTTAAGACAATGTGATTTGCATAGCCCTAATGACTTTGTTCTTTTATGTTATTCACATATATCAAGAAGAATTCGAAGTAGATAAGAATGCATATCAAGAAGAATTTGAGTTGATGCTCCTTTGGAGACTTAAGGTTCGAACCATTAATCACCACTTATATAAGATTATATAAAAGACTTAAGGTTCGAACCATTAATCACCACTTATATAAGATTATATAAGAGTATTCAGTACCACTTGAGTTACAAACTCGTGGAACTCTACAGTGATACTTAAGTGGGCATGAAATGTAATTGCAAGAGCATGCATGATAAATAATATTGCGTCGAATACTAACATTAGTTAGCGAATCGTATATAATGAGAAAAGATTCTTAAAGTATGATTCATTCAACTGCTATCGACAAAACACAATCTGACCACTACCGACAAAATGTCATAAACGGTTAGATATATTCGTGCCTGGAGAATATTATTTTGTAATAATTTGTTATTATAATTTGCGCAATAATGTAAATTTTAATTATCTAGTTAATTTATTATCTAGATTACACGCGTTTAAATTATATATCTAATTTATTGTATAGATTACGCACATTGCAATCGATAATGTATGCAACTATTCATTTGATGTAGTAATAATAATCACATTTTATTATTCAAAGTCCATTAAAATGTCCATAATTTAATTCGCTAAATATTTAATAATTTGTTAGCACATTTCAAACAAATAATACACTTATTCATTTTTATAAAAGCACATTATTAGATATTTATATTTGAACTTGTTAAGTTATGTAAAAGAATTCTTATCCATACAAAGTTCGGGCTGGAGTATCGATCCATACGTTCAGACATTTCTCATCGCCACCTAATTTATCCATTTAACATGTTTTACATTGCAGCACATAGGTCTTTCAGAAACAATAAGTTGTTACATTTATAAATGGCTCCATAAGATAGCTTTGTAACCCACCATATTAACTCAAGAAATTATAAAGAATATCAAACAACATCGGTTTTGTTATTAAGAGAAGAAACTCTTATCAAATCCAGCAACCCCAAAGATATACACACATGAAGAGGTTCAATATTATTATTAGTTTTCTTGTGTTGAGTAGATCATGCACATTTTGAATTAATTTACTATTTTGTTATAATGTACCTTTTATTTTGTTTTGCAAGTTAGTCCGCATATCATGTTGATGCTTTTGAAAGGTTATTCATAAATAAATGTACGGACAACTTTTTCTTTATTTAGCGACAGAATTTTGATGTTAATTTTCTAGCATCTTTGTTTATTATGTCGACGGTGCAGTTGGAATAAATACTCTTAGTTCAAATAATCATTCTCAAATAAATTACTTCATCTTTACCAACATTATCTCTCGATACACTTCCAACACGTATATATGATTCATGGAATTGGTCGTGAAAAAGAAAAGTGTGCTATCGTTCTAGTAGTGTTGCGTATAGACCATCTGGGAGACTAGACATAATGTCATCTATTGGAAATATAGTTTTGAGCACATCTGCGAGCTGATAAAAGTTAGTGTGGACTACGTACTTAGAAGCTAAAATCATCTCAACTGCAGATGTATTTATTTTTGGATTTGCTCATCCATCTATTGTATTTTTAGCAACTCTCGTATTAGCAAAATGTATCCTTGTAACAGAATTGAGCACCACTTGTGCTCTATTACTAATATTTTGCCACTTAAAAAAAAAACGTTGCCTCTTGAAGTCGCATTAATTAATAATGTCCAGGCTCGTGCAATTCAATTCTATATTTATCCGCGACCAATCATTTTATTTTATTTCATTATAAGTGGTTATTTCTTCCTATTGCCATTCTAATATCAGTGCCTTGAGTATATCTTGTTGCCTAGAATTGTATGATGAATTAATTCCTTGAATAATATCTATAATATATATTAAAAGAAAACTTGAGAACTTATTAAAAAGTAGCTCTCCCAGTTTGGGGTTATCATTTTTCTAACTTCACAGAGCTAATAATAGAATGAAAATCAAGAAACATAAGTATTCAACTATAAATAAATAGCACATTAATAATAAAATGTGATTCCTCTTTATTTAATATTACAAAATATCAAAGCTAGATACATATCTCTTCTACCAACAAAGGAAAAGAAAATTTATAAAAAACACACTAATTGCCACCATTTTCTTCTTCCGGCGGAGGCAATTCATTCAGATCAAAGTCCCGAACCGCCTTCGCAGGAGGGGGCTGCGGCCCCCTGCAGTGCTTTCTGTGACCACCAAGGCCTTGCCCGCTGGAGAACACTCTCCCGCACCTCTGGCATTGGTAGGTCCGTACACCACCAGGGCGGCCCTGAGGCACGTACACGACAAGCGCGCGAGCAGCTTCTTGCTTTTCCCTCTTCTTGTCAGAAATGGTGTGCTGAGCCTTGTGCCCGCCCAGAGCACGGCCGTTCGTGTAAACCCGCCCGCAGATGTGGCAAATATACTGATTCCGGTTGCGGGCAGCAGCACGGATGAACATGAGCCTCTTCATCAAAGGCAAATCCAGCGCCCTGTGCTCATCATACAAGGCTAGCTCCATTCTGTTTCCTGCCGGTGGTGGTGGTGGCGGTGGCGGTGGCGGTGGTGGTGCAACAGTCACAATTTCATTTCTCTGGGGCGGCGGTGGTGGTGGTGGGGCCTCCACGACAACCAGGGCCATGCTGTTGCTGCCTCTTCGTCGGGTTTTGATTGGCCACGGCAACAGATCCACTGGAGCTGCAGCCGATCTGCCATTTCCATGAGCCGATCCGCCAATCGGGTGACGCCTTGCGATATGAACTAGAATAAATACTCGGAAGCTAAATCGTCTTTGGCAGATGGGACACTGCAAGATTTTCTTCATTGTATATATATTTCTGGTATTTGGTGATAAAAATAAACTGGAGGGCTTGTTTGTATTCAAGCTTGAAATCAAAGGAAGGAAGAGGCTACTGCAAAATGGCTAAAGAAGAGTATTAGAGTTTGTCAATTCAATGAAAGAAGATGTATTTGGGAACACTATATAAAGACTTCAAAATCTACAAAAATTAAAACAGAGTAGTTGACAGATAGGCCTGAGAGGATTTATCCTTGAAATGAGTAGGAAACAAGTATGTTCAGATAATGATGCAATAAAGGAAAAATATAGCTGTTAATTGTTCAAGGATTGGCATAATCTCTTACTGGCTTTTCTATTAAGTGCAGGATATTTAACTACAATAACTGCACACAGTATCAAATTTAATTACAAGTCTATCTCCATACTCCTGTGTAGAATTTTTCCAGTCTTATGTATATCTATCTCCATAATTGCACACCGTATCAAATTAATGCAGGATTTAGCATTCATTATTTCATTTTTCATCAACGGAAAAATTGCAAAATCAGTCCTTTGGGCTTGCAGTATGATTTTTACAGGGTATGTTATCTAGAGTACTCAATTCTTTTCACCAACAAAAATTTAAAATTATGAAAAATTATCCCAATTAAAAAAAATGGTGAATGATGCTACTCTCATTTATACAATTTTTGACAACTATTATACCTATATGAATTGAACCTAATATACACTTCCAGTTTTCAACGCAAGTCCGACTTCATTGTTCTTGTTTCCCTTCCTAGTACAATTTGCACACGAGGACATTCGTCCAATACAGTAGAATATAAATAAATGTGGACAGATAATTTCAGTCCCGTAAAAACTTCTTTAGAATGTACATTAAACTTCAGAAGCAGGAAATGTAGTATAAATCCATAATTTATGCAAATATTTGTGGATATATCGTTGTGCTGAGCATGTCGTAAAATATAACAGGTGGAGTAAGTTGATCCCAAAATGTAGTTCAGCAAAAGAAAAGTTTTAATAAACAAGCACATAGTTACGTTTGTCCAAACAATGAGGACATATAGGCATGGATGTGTAATAGGATTCCAAGAAGATGTAATAAATTAGGGTTTAGGTTCATTTTTAAATAAGTCGCGGCGCTTTTATTAAAAAAGGAGAAAAGTGTCCGAGTACATAGCAAACAATGAATAAAAAAATAAAAATAAAGATACTAGCGCTTCATAAGAAATCCCCGCTTAAGAGAACTCTTTGAAGCTTTGCGTGAAGAAGTAGAAACTTCATCTTCACCCATATCCGCCCAAAATTGTCTAGAAGCGATATCCATAAGGTGAAGGGCATGAGAGGAGTTTGGATCGTCAACAATGAAAGGAGTAGAAGACTCTTGTTGGAATTTTTTTAATTATATCAATTAATTCCCGATCAGTGGAAGGTTTACGAAAAAGAGGGGTGCGATGTTGGCTGCTAATATCCGACTCATCCACTGTAATACCTGCTTCACGTGCAAGACAGGCTGCTAGAGTATGTTGCGCTGAAGGAGAGATCTCATCCGAAGAACCCATGTCCACTTGATCAACATAACTCTTGCTCGAAGAAACAGATTCCTCGTAAAGCACAAGCTGTCGAGATGCGACTTTAAGAGATAACGGCTCGGATCTCGAAGTAGGATCCGAGTTCATTCATTGTATCTGACAAAATATAATATCTTTAGCGCATTTATGCCTCACTAATATTGATCGGCTTATTAAAAAGGTTTCTTGCGTTTAGTTTGAGCTAAGGTTTCACGTCGCACTGTATAATACCAATAATAAATGTTTAGTAATTTTTAGAAGTGTAGACACGTGGATATCATGCAGGCGATGAAATAGGAGATAAAACATCATTTTTTTTATAAAAAGATCCCGTCTGCTTTTAGATATCTTGCTCTAAATGATTTAGCTTATTTGGTGGAAATGTGATTATTGTCGTCCAAATCATTGCTTTGATTTCTAGATTCAACTCAAGTAACAAAAGATTCTTCAAACTCGAGTT
This sequence comes from Phtheirospermum japonicum, assembly GCA_014905375.1. Lineage (NCBI taxonomy): Eukaryota > Viridiplantae > Streptophyta > Magnoliopsida > Lamiales > Orobanchaceae > Phtheirospermum > Phtheirospermum japonicum. Next base: position 139,083 of record BMAC01000473.1, read on the forward strand.
ATATAATTGGTGACAAGTTCCAAAATTATCACAGAAACCTTAACGGACTGTTAAACGAAAGATCAAACAAGAGCGACCTAATGGATTCAGGTCGCACGAGTACCGAGCTTATCATCGACCTGATAACTTCAGGTCGCACGAGTGTCGACCTGATCAGCGACCTAATAACTTTAGGTCGCATGAGTGCCGACTTGATAGGTCGCACGAGAGGTCGTCATAAGAGCCCCCGCGATTACTTGGAACCTACACTAAATCAGATGATGTCAGCTCTAGTTTAGTATAATCCAGCCCGTTACAACTTGCAGATTGTACTGAGCATTATTAGCCACACATTATAGGTAGCTGTTGTAAGGGTGTACTGTAGCATTTCTTGCCACATGTTCTAGTCCAACTTTAGTCGGCTATGTAACTATATATATAGTTGTATGATTCACTGATGTTATGTATAGAAAAATTAGTAAAAGGTTTATATCGAAATACTATAAGCTCGCCATTCACTTGCATAAGCTCGCCATGAGCTCGCTACTTTTCTTTCATTGACAAAATAGGTATTTGTGAGTAGAAATCTTAATGTTGATAAACATTAGTAAGTACCACATGAATCATCAGCCAAATTAAGCTTTAGAACAAAACTTACCGACGCATTAGTAAGTCACTGAGGTGTGAAGCTTTCACGGCTTATCGTCAGTTTACTGCCGCTTTCATCCACACTTTAGTGCATTTTGGTGCCTTTCAATGAATGCATCCTTAGTGGAAAATTTGATTGGTCTACTTCTGCCGAAGATGCTTTTCAGCAAATCAATAGGCGTTTAAGTTACGCCCCCAATTGGTTCTTCCGAGTTTTTTGGTCCGGCTCATTTGAACTACGTGTAACGCTTTCAAACATGGCATTGGCGCCATACTCACCCAATTGGGTAAACCTGTTTCTTACAAACTAGTTCTAGAACTTCACAACGAGGACCATGATGGCCAAGACCGGACACCCTAGTTCATTGTTTGTCCCAGTCCTACTTTTATCCAACTGATCATAAATTGTTTCCCGTTGTCGCATATGCCAATTTGCCAAGGGGCCATCCACCAACGCCAATTTATATTTACCACTTCCGATCCCTACTCAGCCATACTCATCTCATCATGGATGCATAGGTTTTGCTCTTGGTCTTCCCCATACTCATTTTCTCGTGGTCATGACTCGATCCTTTTTGTCGTGGACCGTTTCTTCAAAATGGCTCATTTTATATCCCTTATCCTAAAACTAGGAATGCTTTTGGTGTCGCTAGAATTTTTTGTTTGGGGATTTATCGTCTACATGGTCTTCATCCATTGTGTCTAATTGGGACACCCGACTCCTCAGCCACTTTTGGGTTAATCGCTCACTAGGAAATTTCTGCGGAGTCTGGTTGGTGATAATGGAAAGTCTTGGGATCTTTACATTGAGTTGATCTGAATTTGTGCATAAACATGTTGTTAACCGGTCCACCGGTTTGACAAAGTAGGTTAATTCAAGTAATATGAACGTCCACCGTAGGACTTGGATTGGGTTCGAGTCACTTTAACCCAAGTCACCATGGGACTGGTTGGGAGGGATTTTCTCAGGGCATGATTGAAGATTTTGCTCGATTCAAGTGATTGAAAAAAAATTAATCCTACTGCTTACTTTCCGACCCATGTTCGCACTCTTGATGTGTTCGTTAAACATTTGACTCCATACCATTGCAATTCGTCTAATGATGACCTCCTGATTCGCAAACGAGTATTTGCATGGTGCAACCTGTTAAGCGCGCGTAAGAATACTTGAAATGTTATGATCATCCGAATAACTCTTAAGCAACTGTTTATTTTTCCTTATTATGCAATTTATTTCCGTTTGGTAGTTTCCTTATTTAATTTTTAATCTGTCATTTCAGTTTCTCTTTTATGGTTTTCAAGGTTGGAACATTATGGGCTATTCAGGGTAGGATTCCGAATACCCAGATTGCGAATCTCAAATGAAAATTTTCATTTGTTGTATAACTTAAATTTTCAATAATTAGTTAACAACTTCTTACACTTAAACGTTAACCCTTATTTTATATTATTTTATTCATACGTTCATCTCTTTTATCCCATCATTATTACATTTAAATAATAAAATCGTCTCTTTTAAATTATATCATTCTTAAATTTAAATAATTAAATATACTAAACACTATAGAATAATACAACATCATCCACTTTTCAAATATAATTTGACATCTTAAGTAAAAATAATAAAGAATTTTATATCCTACAACAAATAAGGATTTTTACTATTCTCATAATTTAGAATATTCAACGATCTCAATGAATACTAATCCGTCAGGCCCTATACGTCTTTTTTTAACTCGATAAGAATGGGAGATTGAATTTTATTGTTATCGAAAAAATATATCATCACTTTACAAGGCCTGCTTTAATTTGAGCATAAACTTCATAACCCAGAAACATATGAAGAGCAAACTTTATTGATATTTTAAGGACAAACAAAGGAGTTTAATGTCCTTTTTAATTTTATATATGTAACAGAGAGTAATGGCAGGATATAATGAATACCACATCACAATATGTTGACAAGAAATAATTGATTCAGTTGTTACAAATAATAATAAATAAATAAATAATCTCGATTATTCTATGTTTTCATCTCTACTTTCACATTTGACATTTATCCAAACACAACTCAATGACAGTAGAAAGGGTTAGTTTGTTGTAATTTTGGTCAGTGCAATAAGATAATTGTTATTTATTATGCCAATCTGTAAGCATCCTTTTTCCTTGGCTTGGTCTAAGGAAAAACTCAACCCAATCAATTAGTGTGTGTGTGTGTCTGCATTTATTCTATTTTGCCATTTATATATGACCTATTCTTTCATTTTATTCCCAGTCTGATTATAGAAAATTGTCATTATTTTTTGTAATTATAGATTATACCATGGAAATTGCCTGCCAAAGAGCTTTTACTTCCAAAAAAGGAAAAGTTGCAATTTTCGTCCAGTAAGTATTTGGTCCTGCAAATATAAGAATTTGCAAAAGTGTCAGGTAAATTGTAAAATTTTCGATATTTTGGTCCTCGAACTACTTTTTTTTTTTTAAAAACTGTCACGGAAAACATCATGTGAGGGTCACATGACCAAAATTCCAGCCACTTAACATTAACACGGGATTTTGAGGCCAACGTAGAGCAGAAAAAACTATAAAATTAAACAAGAAAAAAGAAAAAGAAAATTAAGTTATTAAATGCTTATTTCACGTCAGGAATGTAATTGGATAAGGTCATTTCTTCATCAGGGAGCCAAAGCGATTACTGAAAATAGCCTTACATATTGTTGTTAATGCTTTCCACTGATTTTTTATTTTCTCTAATTTGTTAAGATTGTCATTTCCATAATAGAAAAACTATAGTAACAATTTAACCATTTTGTATGATTAGTTTGAATTAATTGTTGCATTATATCAATTCAATCCATTTTATACTTTATGTTATCAACTTCTCATAGATATATTCGGCTTCCGACACTCGCTCTACTAGTGTATGTGAACAGCACCCTTTTTCGGTTCAGTTCAATCAAATTTAGATGTGAGGCAGCGTATATCCACTTCACATTTTCTACACTGTGTGTTCCAGTATTCAAATGAATCATCTATCACGTATCTGTTAGAATATGTGTACTATGGTGAATATATTGTTTTGTAATTATATTCCTAATATTGTGCTAGTGAATTATTGATAGGCTAGAATATGCTAATTATAGTCTAGAATTATGTTTTCCTATTAATAATGTTTGTAAATCATTCTGTAAATCAAGGAATTTCATTCTTAATGGTATCAAGAGACTAAGGGCTTCTTCTTTCCCAAAAGTTCCTTCCCTATCTTTTCGTTTTCTTCTTTTTTTTTCGTTTCTCGCCAAACATGTCGAACAAACCGACTTTCCACTCTGAACTTGCAGTATCAAATATCAAGAACAGCATCTCTATTGTTCTTGAGATGGAAAGCATCCAGTATTCCACGTGCGCGGAGCTATTTAAGATTAATGCTCGTTCCCACCAGGTTCTTCACCATATTATTCCACCAACCCCAGCCCGTGCACCACGACTAGGATGCAGAAAAGGAATTATGGTCGACCCCTGATGCGACTGTTTTAACCTGGATCTATGCGACAATATCCAAGGATTTGTTGAATACCATACTCGAACCAGACTGCCGCCATGGAAAGCCTAGAATCGACTCCGCGACATTTTTCAAGACAATGAAAACTCGCTCGCGGCCACCCTAGAACAAGAGTTTACGAGCACGTACATGGAGGATTTTGCAACAGTAGCCAGTTGTCAAAGGCTTAAGAAATTGGCGGATCAAATGAAATTGTTGGTTCTCCGGTGACGAATTCTAGGGTTGTTCTACATCTCGCGAATGGGATCCCGAACGCATATAACGGCGTCGCAACTTGCATTCGGCTGAGCAATCCTTTGCCAAAGTTCCATCAAGCCCGATCGATACTTACTCTTGAGGAGGCAGGTTTGAAGAAGAAAGGATCGGGGTCATCGGCTATGATGGCTCAATCTCGTGGATCACTGGACATCGGTCATCTTTCGGATAATTCCGCTCCAACCAATCATAATTGATAAGTCCAAAAAATTGGGCTACCAAATATAAGGGGTACTAACCTCAAAATAGAGATCAGCGACCTGAATTGATGATAAAATACATCTCAGCGACCTCCAAGACCTTCCGCGATCGTCACAGCGACCTCACCGATCCTGCAAAACAAAACTTAGAACGGGCCGGATTTCGAGCCCGTTAAGGCCCTCCAACGCTTAAGTTAATAAGCGAAAAACAAACCCCTCTCTCTCTCTTTTATGTAAATAATGCCGGCAAATCACAATAATGGCGTGATAATGATCATAAAATAAGAGATAGAAGCCCCTTTTTATAGAGATAGGAGAAATCCTCCACTATTTAGGGTTACCTTTCATAAACATAATTTCATTCATACCATGACTCTTTCTCAATTGGGACTCTTCCCATATGATAAGTTCCCATAAACATGAAACTTCTCAATATATTACCGAAGTAAGTCTGGGCATATAGCAGAGATCACGATCTTATATGAGAACTCATCCTCATACTACAGGTCGCTACTCCAGACACATCAACTCGCCCACTTTTGAGAAACAGCCTTCAGCTCGTTCACTTCTCAGAGACATAATACAACTCGCCCATCTTTCAGGAGGCACACCCTCTCCTAGAAATGAGGTCGCTTTCCACAAATACCCACATACATCACATAATATTACGTATGGACATTTTGATCCGCATCAGCTAGTCCCCCATGTTCTAGCTGATTGAGGCACGAAATCAGGTAGGACATGTAAAAACATAATTACAAGAGCACAACCTCATAAACTTTCCACAAGATCACGTGGTCGGGAGAAGTGCCCTCCGGTGCAGAGTTACCTTCTCCCGCCACAATACAATCACAACTCTCACTATTTCGTCTGGTCGGGAGAGATGCCCTAGCTATCTTCTCCAGCCACAATACAATCACCTCAAAAACAATAATAAAACACATAAGTAAATCATCATTTTACCTTACCAAACCACACATCAAAATCACACATCTCAACAAATCGAGTTATAACACTCATCCTTCCCCAGTAAATTATAGAATGTACACGCAACCTATAAAAGTTCAGCTTACCGAGCTCGCTTCTTTCTAAAATTGTAAGATCAACTCGAGAGACAACCCACGAGTCCACAGACCAAGTTCACAACTATATATATGACGATCACATAAAATCGCGACCTCAAAAAGATCAGCTCGCTGAGCTCGCTCATCGTCCAAGAAGACATACCTACAAGTCCCCAAGTCGAGTCCCCAGACTCCATACTTGACGATCTAAAACCATAAAGCCTTCCCTCCACGGCCTCAAGTTTTAACCGAGCACAATAATATAAGAAAATACAATCATATGCTTTTAAAAAGTCAAAACACCATAACCGAGAGAAGTCCACCCTGGTTCAGGGTTACCTTCTCCCTTCACAAACACACAAACTTTCACAACACAAACTCCATACGGGAGAAGTGCCCTCCGATCCGGAGTTACCTTCTCCCGCCACACAACTTTCCACTGAAACAACTGTTTGAAAGACTTGCATTCATGCTCGCAGCCTGCAAATACTTTTTGATTTCATTCGATATATGAATTACTTACCAATTCACAATCCTGTAAAAATCACAGTCATGGATAATTAATATCTTATATAATCACATAAACCATAAGTTTATCTTTATTAAATCAAATAAACCATAAGTCTATCCCCATATAAATTAAGTCAATAAGGAAGTATTCCACATGACAACCACATCAATCAACCAAACCATACCATCCTTATTTAAACACATCTAAAACAAAATAAATACTTATCTCGATTTGTGTTGATTTTGTTGTGTTATGTTGATACACGACCTCATCACCTTAGATTTCGAGCAACAAAATGGGATCATCCCTTGAGTATTTGAACACGCGACCTAATCGCGTTTGTTTGCGTTGACCATTCCCGGGTTAAGGTCCAAGCAACACATAAAGTAATCCTCAAAAACCAACATTAATACAAACTCAACGAATAGACCTTACCCAGTCCGTTAGTATATGATCAATAAATAAAACGCAAGTATCACAACCTTTATTCGTGTTCACAAATCTTCAAAATTGATCTCCACCACTATTCATATTTAACCACATATATCGTACATATTATACCCAAAATTCAACTCCGTCCAACAATTAAAGTGTACATAACTTAATTCTCAAAAGAAATTAGACAAGCAGTTTTTGGAAACAGGATCAGCTCTATTTAAAATTCGTTATAAAATTTTCCCAAACTCATAATCAGATTCTCCACCGTTCAGATCGAACTTCAACATGTTTAGATTAACATATCCAATTTCGAGTTGATCCAACGGTTATATTATGCACAATCGTATTTTGAAAAACACTGCGCAGGATTTTCCGAAAATAAAAACTGCTTCGATCGAAAATTTATATAAATTCGCTCACATCTCAAAATCCGATCTCCACCGTTTCAAACGTAAATTAAAAGGTCTTTGACGTTTTGTAAAAATTTCAACGCGATCTAACGGTTGAAACAGTAGAAAACGATTTTTAAAGTTTATTGCGCAGTCAGATTTTAGACCTACGAAAATTGTGTACCTCACGTCTTTCGCTCAAGGACTCGATGTCCCTCGTTCCCACAGACGGCGCCAATTTGATAAGTCCAAAAAGTTGGGCTACCAAATATAGGGGGTACTAACCTCAGAATAGAGATCAGCGACCTGAATTGATGATAAAATACGTCTCGGCGACCTCCAAGACCTTTCGCGATCGTCACAGCGACCTCACCGATCCTGCAAAACAACACCTAGAACGGGCCGGATTTCGAGCCCGTTAAGGCCCTCCGACGCTTAAGTTAATAAGCGAAAAACAAACCCCTCTCTCTCTCTTTTATGTAAATAATGCCGGCAAATCACAATAATGGCGTGATAATGATCATAAAATAAGGGATAGAAGCCCCTTTTTATAAGGAGAAATCCTCCACTATCTAGGGTTACCTTTCATAAACATAATTCCATTCATACCATGACTCTTTCTCAATTGGGACTCTTCCCATATGATAAGTTCCCATAAATATGAAACTTCTCAATATATTACCGAWYTAAGCRTGGGCATATAGCCCACCAGGCCCATACACATATTAAACTCTTAATCAGGCTCAAATACTCAGCCCAACCTACCAGAGATCACGACCCTATATGAGAACTCATCCTCATACTACAGGTTACTACTCCAGACACATCAACTCGCGCACTTTTGAGGAACAGCCTTCACCTTGTTCACTTCTCAGAGACATAATACAACTCGCCCATCTTCCAGGAGGCACATCCTCTCCTAGAAATGAGTTCGCTTTCCACAAATACCCACATACATCACATAATATTACGTATGGACATTTTGGTCCACATCAATAATAAAAAATCTCACAATCAAAAACGAAATGGAGGGTGGAATCGCAATCGAAATGGCGGAGGGAGATCGGGTGGAAAGGGACGTGGCAGCAGTGTCTTGCATTCACCATGGCAGCAGTCGTGGGATTCAAGTCCTGGACAGTGGAGGTGGCAGTGGATTGGGCCAACTCCACCATGTCCTTACCGAACTACTCCTTGGGCCCAGGCCACATCGAGCTTATGCAGCGGCTGCTCCACTAATTCACACAGATGTCGAAGCCGCAATGCATACCCTCGGCCTCACTCCCCCGATCCGAATCGGTAGATGGATACCGGGGCCACCTCACATGAAATCCATGTCAGGTACTCTTTCGTCTTATTTCATTTTGAGTAATACTCGTTGTATACTTAGTGGTAATGATCAATCTATTCCGGCCGTGGTTATGGAAACACACCGTTAACCCCTCCCCATCCTCCATTAGCATTGGCAAATGTCCTACATGCTCCTAAATTAATCAAGAATCTAACATCTGTTAGGAAATTTACTACTGAAAACTCAGTGTGTGTCAAATTTAATCGGTTTAGTTTTTCTGTAAAGGATTTACAGACGGGGAGACTAATGAGATGTGATAGCCGGGGTGATCTTTATCCAATCACCACCACCACCAATAAAGCCATTTTTACCATCAACATTTGTTGCTTTATCGCATTCTATGTGGCATGATCGTTTAGGTCGTTCGGTGGCTTCTATTGTCGTCTCTCTTCATTTTAATAAATTTATCAAGTGTCATTCTACACGTTCTTCTAATGTGTACCATGCTTATACTCTTGGTAAACATGTTAAATTTTCATTTTTGGTCTACCAGTCTTGTACTATCTTATCCCCTCGGTATTTCCGAGAGGGATATTCCATCGATAATAATTCCCTCAGAAAGCCTTCGGTAATTATGGCGACAAACATTGGTGCCGTGTTTTCAGGTGATTTATCGAAGGGTAATTTTTCCCTTTCCCTCAGTTTTTCCCTCGGATATGTTCCTCGATTTTTCCCTCGCAATGTCAGTGTTTTTTTGTAGTGAACGTTTTCCTTGTCTAAAAAATCCCAAGTTTTTTCGACTTTCCTCCATTTTCGGCAAATTGAACAGGAATAAAGATCATACAATGTAATAACTTACTGAAATCACTGTAAACATAAATCCACAAACTGTCGGATTCAGACTAACATGATTATACTATGAGGCGTTATCTTTTTTACCCTTTTAAACAATGTAAATTCTTTTTTACCCATAAACGAACAAAACATCTTTTTTACCCATTTTATTATATAGAAAGACCAAAATATCCCCAAATATTTTAAACTACTCGCCCCAAACTTTTATCGCCTCTCTCCCCAAACATACAAAATCATACACCTCAAACAATTGTATTGCTCGACCCAAACAACCCTTCTCGCCCCAAAATATTAAACTGCTCGACTCAAACATTTATGACATCTCGACCCAAACATAAAAAACACTCTCCATACCAAATATTTGTATTGCTCGACCCAAATAATACTGCTCGACCCAAATATTTTAAACTACTCGCTCCAAATAATGCTACTCGCCCCAAACTTTTATATTTTACAAGGACATTTTAGACTTTTTCCATAAAAAATAGGTAGAAAACATCTTTTGTTCACTTATGGATATAAAAGAGTTGTCTTTCGAAAATGGGTATTTTGAATCATTTCCTCATTATACTATTATAATAATTGAATTCTCGATTACGAACTTTTAGTAATCTCAGTGTTCCTTTCCCAAGTTTTTGCCAAGAAATTTGAGGACTCGAGAATAACAAGAATAAAATGCATTCAACAGAAAGAGGTAAAATAAAATTACCAGATATGTCTTCAAGCAGAATAAGGCAACTAAAGTTTGTCAGTTCTTTGAATAAATGGTGCTGAAAATATATCCACAGCTAATTACATGTAATAATATCAACTGATAATATAAATACAGTACACTCAATACAACAAAATGCAAGCCTTCAAGTTTATGTCATCTCCTAATCAAACCCTCTAATCACAGTAAACAAATTTACATTTGAAAACACGCTTTGATAACTACTTCTAAACCCTATACACCTCAATCATATCAAACAAATATGGATACACAAACCAACAAGTAGTTGACTTCATATGAATATATATATATACGAGACTTATATTAACAGTTTAATTTTGTGCCATTGTTTGTGCGCAACATGTGGCAGCAACATCACATGATAACTTACAATTCAATGGACATTAGTATCCTTTGATCTTTTGACATAGAAGACGATGCCGCCTCAATGACCTGCAGGGATTAAACGGTGAGGTACAAGAACAATTCTCGAGTCGCACAATCCATTTTTAACATACGAATGCCACCTCTGAAGAGATTCTTAAAAAGGTGACAGACGAAATTATAAGATAAAAGCAACAAAAGTTACGATCACATGATAACATATGTAAAAGAACTTCTTTGAGAGCCCACAACACATTTCATGTATGGGTTTATTTCCAACCCACTTTTTCCAGTTATACACTTCATAAAAATAGAATCATGCTTGCTTGTTTGAAGAGTTCTTCATTGGAAATCACCACTTCTCATTTCATTGTTCACATAAAACGAATCTCAAACCTATCACTCTATTTCTCAACCATATAAATAACCCTACATCACTTATCAATCACTATTACCCTCTTTCATCTAGTTTACTTGTGGACCCACCACTACCAACTATATCTGCTTACTATATTACTAATTTCAATTATATCTATCTAATTCCAATCCTATGTAAAATCTAATTCTCAATTCATTAATCAAAATATACACAGTTTTCGCACAAAAACCAATAACTGTTCAAAATTAATTATCCATCTCTAAAAACTAGAAATGGACTACGAAAAGTTGGAAACCAACCCATATATGCTACGGTTTCCAATCGAATTCATAGCATTTAATCCCCATCAGTTCTTATACTAAAATAAGTAATTTAAAGTGGACAAAAAAATTATAATTATATCTACAAAATCAATGAGAGCAAATAACTGTCATTTATTATAGGGATTAGAAAGAATGATATTCCCAATGTTTCGCACAATAAATAACCCCAATGAAAGCAGAAAATACAGCCATGAAAAAAAAAAGAGTAATAACTGAATGTTAATACACAAACATATAAGTAACAGGATTGAACATAATTTGCAGAAATTAAATTATCGCCAAGATTCAGTCATATATGGTGGCAACTGTCAAAATATTAGGGAAAAGGTGCAAAAATGACCCTAAACTATTTTTTGGGGCAAATAAACACAATAATCATATTTCATTGAGATTTATGACCCTCTATTAACATTTATGATCAACAGACATTGATTAGAGTTTTTTATTAGTCTTGGTATTCTGTGAAGGCTATTTTAACTGATAGACTACTATTTGCAAAGCAATATGCATAATTAAATTTTTTGGCTTGAGAATATAGAAAGAGAATTTCCTGATAAGCAAAGGTCGCAGAGAAAAAACGGAAAGGTCAGTAGCTTTGTTGCTCAGACTTGGATGTACAAGAAACTAAAAAGCGTATTGATTTTATAGCTAAGAATAATGACGTACAGCAATAACAACACAAAAACTATTCTGATGGAAGATAAAAATGCTTAATCAAGTTAAGCGATTCACCTTAAAGCCAGTTTTATTGTACAGGTCCTGGGCAGGTTTGTTGTCTGCATTTACATGAACAAAGAGTTGCTTCATCCCTGTTCACAAAACCATTCCAACATATACTAAAATCAGAGGGTAATATAAAAAAAACATAATATGGAGTAAAAATATATATAGAAAAAGCAGTAAGAAGCAAGGAATGTTGATATTTTCACGAAACCTGCAGTCATGGCAACATCAGTAGCCAAGTATAACATGTTTGAAGCAATACCCTGGCGTCGAGCATATTTTGCCACACATACATTTGCAATATAAGCATATTTATGTGTACCAAAAGGCTCTTGGCTAGCAAAAACAGCAGACAGTCTTTTTATTTCCTGCAAAGCAGAGAATAAAAAAAAGAAGAAAAAGAAGAAGTTAAATAATGGCAATGACAGCAAAGACACAGAGAAGATATAGGTAAAACGATAGGGGCCCACATCATTTCTAAATGAGGAAGCTAATTACATAGAAGAAGAAATATATGTCATTACAGGAGTCCACAGATTCAAAATTTTGTACCCCAGGATGTTTTTCCCCTTGCATGAACTGCCTGATACTCAAGTCCAACGTTCCCACTATACTGTTCAGGACCGTTCGTCTAACATTTTTATCTTCCTTCTTCACCTGCAGTGGACAAAAGAAAAAATGTTACTAATGAATTGTGAACCTCCCAATAGAAACTGCAGTTATGTCATATACTCCTTTAATGATAATATTGAAGATGCTAATCAACAGGACAAGATATATTCAAATATAGCCCAGAGGATACAGTTTGCAAATCATTTATCATAGTATTTTGAGAAAATTATCTCTAAGCATGAATATTTTTCTTTCCAATAGATTTGAAATCTTATGACATGCAAATACAATGAGAATAAACGGGCTTCAGAGAGAGAGAGAGAGAAAAGAGCATATTTTTCAATACATCAGCTAAGTGCATAAAGAGACGATCTCGATAAGTGCGTCTATTTCAAAAGTAGGATGAATTTGAAAGAAAGCCGCATGCAAGATGTTAATTTGCTTACTGCAACAAAACAAAAGCAATTCAATGAATTCCCCTCCTGGCCAAAACATCTTCGCTTCAAAGCATAAAATTCCTGTCAATATGAGATAAATTAAGTTGAGTATAGTGTTGCCTAAAATTATGCCATAAGGTTGCATAGCACTAAAGGGTATTCAGCTTCTTCACATTAAATGGCAATAAACCAAATCTCAAGCAATGTTTTAAAAAACAAAAGGCAGATACGAGGCATTTTGTTCGTATGAGGCGAGGCATGCGCCTCGAGGCGGAACGAGGCATGCGCCTCAAATTTTTTCCAAATAAAATAAAATAAAAAATCCAAAAATAATAAACTACGCAAAGTACAACAAAACTATTGATCACCCTAATAGTTCAACAAAAACAAGAATAAAACATCAAATCAATCCTAATAAGTAACACCAAATTCATCACACACCTACAAAACAACACAAAGCAATAAAGAACAAAAGGAGTTCAAATTAAGTAACAAAACAAACTTCCCTAATCATTTTATTTTTTTAATAGAGAATCATTTGTGTGCAATGGTTTGAACAACACGCCGTATCCTCCATTTTTAAACTCAGTTGTAGATAAAAAATATATATATATATAAATATAAATATAATACTATTGTAAAAAATCAAAAACAGTAAGTGGTGGTTTTTTAAAGTGAACTTCTAATTTATATTATAATAGTATTTTATATATAAATACACACACACACACACATATATATACAAATATATATACATATATATATATATATATAATTATTTAAGCATGTAGTATGCGATAACATTTAATTAAATTCTAATAATACAATTGGTTTTAATTAACGAACCAAATTAATTAGATTGACATGTTGACCATAGTTATTTATTTTTATGAAATCATTTAGAAGTTTCGACTCGATGACCATAAGTAGCAAGGATATATTCAAAGGATCAAAAGGGTTTGTCTTTCTTGGTCCAAATTTAAGGCTACCCGAAAAGAACAAAGCCTTTCTTTGAAGTGAGATATTTTAGTGAGAATTGCAATATTCGTCCCACATTATTGGGACCTGGATGTTTTGGGGTATATATATATATATATATATATATATATATATATATATATATATATATATATATAAGTTTAGCAGAGAAGAGAGAGAGAGAGCAGACGATGTTTTAGGGTTTTCACTTTTCAACCGAATGTTTTCATGCCTTGTTTGGTCTAAGACTCCCAATACCAAGAGTCCCAATCCTCATTTGTTCTACGACTCAAATTTTCAACCCCCAACCAACAATTTCTTACACCTAACCCCACACTCATCACTTTTATCACATCATCATTATATTTAAAAAATTAAATATTACTAAATATAATATAATAATACATTATCATCCACATGATTTGACATCAAATACAATATAAAAATACATTATCATCCACTTTTCAGACATGATCCGACATCTTCAGTAAAAAGTAAAGGATTCTGAATCTTATAACAAACAAAGATTCTAACTATTTACAGAATTCTGAATACTCGAGATTATGAATACCAAGATTCAGAATTCAAACGAAAAATAGCCCCTTAGACTTTTCGTGAGTAGATCAAACCTTAGTCTTCTATTTGACTTGTTTATGCTTTTATTACTTACAATAAAGAAAGAAAAAAGAAAAGAAAATAGGAAATTCAAAAAAAAAAAAAAAAAAAAACTTAAGTTGAGGCGTCTGCCTCAGACATCTCGAGGCGTATCCGAGTCGAGGCAAACGCCTCGACACTTTGAGGCGTACGTTCAAGGTATAGCGATCCGATACACCTGTCTCGAACCAAATTTCCCAAAAACGTTCCGAGGCGTGCCTCTACACCTCGGCCGTTTTTTGAAACAATGATCTCAAGAAAAAATTATATAGAAGAGTTAGCAATGAAATGAAGCATATAGACTAGACAAAAATATATCATAAAGCCACTTAGTGAAAACTATGAAAGAGAAGTAATAAATTGAAATTGATCGACAAGAACTGCGCCGCAGATTAAAAAAAAAAAAAAGCAGAACAATTTTGAGGTTAGTTCATACAGACAGTAGAGTTTTAAAAAGTTTGCATGGTAAAGGTTGCAATCAGAACGATGGACTAAACCCGATAAATTGCTATGCAATTACTGCTCATCCACACAACGAGAAAACACATCTTAGCCAATTTCCAAGTCAAGTGAAATTTTTTCTTTTTAACAAAAAAAGAAAAATAAAAGGTTACGGGGCTGGAAAAATTGACCTACACTGTGCACCAACCAAGTCAATATACTGGAACTCACCTCTTCCGCATACTTTCTTTTATAACTGTCAGCATGCCTGAAAAATCACACCACTATATCTATTAAGATAAGTAATTAGCTCAAAAGATAACTTATAGGATGCCCAACTGAACAGTCCTACAGCAAGATGTCATGTTCATGCAAATGTGGATTGAAGGACAATCAAGAATAGGAAAGGATACTAAATTATTAACCTCATGTAAGATAAAGATTCCCAATGGGCTTCTGCTCGGAGCCACGCTGCTGTCTGCCATTGCGAAGTCAGACATGGAGACAAGAAATCTGAAGTTCTTTTAGAAAAAAATATGCGAACCAAGATATTTCATAGCATGGTAAGATGTGTCTACATACATTATAGATAGAGTGATAGAGACATAGAACGGAAATAAATAAATAAATATGGGAAAGGAATCAGTCTCAGAGTAATTGGTGCTTAACTTTTGGGATATTGATTGATGCTTAATCTTTGGGATTATGACTGATTAATACCCTTAAATGCTATTTATGTGCTTGCCGTTTTTATTTCTTATTATTATACTTGTAATAGTTTACTATATAATATAGGGTGGTCAATAGGTTGACTATGGAGAGATTTATTATTTTGTGATACTTTGGCTGTTGGGTAAATTTATTCTTGCTGGATAAACTCTCTATCTTTCTCTGATTCTTTACTCCTAACATTCTTTACTCCTAACAGAGAGAGAGAGAGAGAGAGCAAAACCAACCCAAAACTCTTCATCCAGTATAGCCTCACGAGCGACAAAACGGCCAAAGTTTCGTCTTTGCAGTCCAGTACATTCTTGGTCGGTAAGCTGTAGCCGGTCAAAAGAGAGCTCAGGCAGCTTTGAGCCCTCGTTCTTGGAAAGATCCAAGTGACGGACACTTTGGTCATTGTTGCAATGGACTTCAAGATTCTTCCATCTGTAGTACTGAGAA
This sequence comes from Phtheirospermum japonicum, assembly GCA_014905375.1. Lineage (NCBI taxonomy): Eukaryota > Viridiplantae > Streptophyta > Magnoliopsida > Lamiales > Orobanchaceae > Phtheirospermum > Phtheirospermum japonicum. The sequence continues at coordinate 155,079 of BMAC01000473.1, forward strand.
GGAAATGTCTCCCTAGAAGGGTTTGCTGGCCTATGTAAACAAGGTAACGAGTAAAGTGTCAAAGAACAAAAGGTCCAGATTGCCATTGTAATGAATATTTTTACAAGTCATGCAAACCATTTGGAAAAAAAAGTTATTAATCAAATCACCAATCAGATTGTCAGGCCAAGCATCGGGTAACATGGAGTCTCAAATCATTACATCTATGTATAAATGATTGAGAAATAGAATAATACATCAATTTGCATACTCTTCAAAGAATACAGAATCATATTAAAACATCTTAGATCCCGGGAGTGACCAAGCCAAACTATTTAAAGAGAAAAATAAAGAAGCCACCTGGCTAAAACCATCTCTTTGAAATATAATATTTTCCTTAATATTTTTATCTCCACATAAAAGACATCCATCCTCACTGTTTCTACCAATGTAGTTCAAATACATCATTTAGATAGGGTGAGCTCGGCAGACTCAACCCCATCACCCAGCCATGTACAAACCAAACATGCTTGTTCAAAAATAACACCACTAAGTATAACAAAACCTGAACTAGCTAATCAAAAGACATTATCCCTAGCCCGGCATCAAAAAAAAAGGTAAAATTAATACCAATTCCCAACTAGCTGATTAAGAAAACATAAATCCGATAAATACTCTCATTATTTTATAGCCTTGTGCTTCACTTGTTTCCCTAAACTTGGTTTCCTCAAGCACCTTCTCTTTCCATTTTCCAATCAAAGAAGAGGAGGGACTTTATCCCTAGCCCGGCATCAAAAAAAAAAAGGGAGCACACACATGTACTACTGGCATAACGAAATTAACTAGAAATATTAGTATTAATCTGAATAACAATCACACATAAAGTTGAAACAATCAAAATACACACCCAATCACTTGTAAAATTATAACGAGTATCTAGCAAAGAAACATAAACATACGGATTCTATGCAAACATATATATCGACTAGCTTATAAATTCTATAATTATAACATCATGATTAGATACATCAATAAATTAATTACCTGCTAAATATTCCAATTACAGGTCGGTGATCGCGTTTGGTCGTTGACGGAAGCAGCGCCAATTGGGTGTCCCGAACTTCAAATTGCGGCAAGAAATTGCCCCTAAGCTCCATTTCTTACTAATTTTCCTTTTTCCTTTCTTTGTTTTCTTTTTTTTTTTTTTTTTTGTGGGGTCGGGGCTACATAAATCACATGGGTAACGATCAAAATCTCCAAATAAGAGATGTATGCTATCGATCGACGCAGTGGTTTCTAATAATTTTGAAGAAACAGGAAGTAATAGCGGAAATCGAAGAGGAAAAGTGGGATTTTGGGGAGTCAATTAAAGAAAAATGGTTTTTGGTTTAATCCGGTTAATGAATATGTTCCCACAGGTAGAAAGGGGCGAAGGTCAACAGCCGATATTGTAGTTATATATCTACTCTTGTGAAATGCGGGTCCACATATTACAATCACAAGTTGACGTTAAAGGAATAATACGGCCGGCTATTCTGTTGTCGCCATTGTGAGGCCGGTTTTTTTGTTTGTTTTTTTTGGATTAATTATGTTGAAAAATTGTTGGACTGGTAAAACAATTACAATGTTCATTAATTAAATAAGATAAAAGGAAAAAAAATCTATCTTAATTAGCTCGTACTTTTTAATTAATAAGATTGGCTTCAATCAACCCCTATTTGTTAATTCTGTTGACACCTTATTGAGGTGTTAACTCCTTATGCCTCCTTTTTCCAAGTGTAATTTTCTTATTAATCCAAGAGCTGATGTATCATTTTGTTAAAAATTGCTATTCTTTCCATATTTTTATAGTTTCTTGTCTAGGACTTTTTTTCCTTATTTATGTCAAGCCTAATTAATAAAAGATAATACAGTCTTTCAACCCTATTCTATCACCAAAAATGAAAACCTAGACCTCAACTCCTAAACGCAGCGCGGCTTTCTGTTTGACTCTAGGCATTCTCAGCGCCGAAAAACAATAAATCGGACCTCAACATACATTAATTTCTCGAATATGGGCAGTCAACTTTGAGGCAATCCCCTGAATCCAATCTGGAGAGCGATGATTTTGCTCTCAAATTTTTTTAAAGTTGTGATTTTCCCCAGTAATCACTCCATGGTTAGTTTCCCGATTCAGTTCTTCACATTTCTCTTTATTATTTTTTGAATTAAATCTATTTTTATTCAATTTAACCTCGGATGAATTGTGGCCCAGTTTTGGTTGATTTCGGGTGGCCCATATTTTCTAAGATTTAGATCTGTTGAACAAAAATTTTGAATTCTTATGGATTGTGAGAATATTAATTGATTTGTAATGGATTTATAAAATATTTAACGGATTTATAAAATATTTCGCCGTGTTATCCTTATTACAGATCTGTGCAAATAAAATACTGATTTTGTGAGAATGTTTTAAATCGATGCTTTATGAGAATGTTACATATCTGTGCAGATCTGTGGTCTCGCTGGCTTTATGATGTTTGCATTTTGATCAGGCGTATCTATGTGTTTCATTTGTTTAAGTTTTTTCTAATTTGATTTGTAGAGATTTTTTTTAAGATTGTCTTTGTTGAAAAAATAAATAAATAAATAAATTTTGCACCTGGGCAATTTCGAACCTTGGTGGGTTTGTTTCATGTTCCCCACCTTCCACAATTGACTGCATATATTTCTTTAGCAGTTTTTACTCTTAATAAAAATTTGTTTATTTTGCCTTTACTTTTACTTGATAAATAAATTTGTTTATTCTCCCTACTCCTAAATTAATTGAGCATCTCCACATTTTTTCGGGAACTCAGATCTCCTTGCTTCAATTGTCAATTTTGTTTTTAGTTGATGTTACTATTATTGATCTTTTACTTACTGATTCATTATTTTCCATAATTACGATATACGATACTATATATATATATATATATATATACACATTACTCATTTCACTTCTAAAAGCCGATATTATAGTTTTCTGAATTACTTAATGCCAATTCCAAAGTGTGCAGGGTAAAAAGATAGAAACTAAAAATAACTTTAATTTAAACAAGATAATTATGGAAAAGATAACAATAATAAAAATCGAATATATTTTACCCTTTTCATTCAATAATGATTTTAGCCGATATTGTTAGACTAACCACTAACCACTGTGATTGTTTATAATTTTTTGGAAATTGATAATTTTAATGCATCCAACTTTAATAAATTAAAATCATATAAAGAATGTTTGACAACGTAACTTCAATTACGTGCACTCCTTCCTTTTTTGGATCCAATTGTCAGTTAGTGATAGAATAATCATTTCTAAATGATTATAACAACTATTATGGAAACATTTTTAAATGATTATAATAACTATTAATTGTTATTCACACTACGTTGTAATAACTATTAATTGTCAGTTGTATAGTACCTATTAATCATCAATTGATAACCTCAACCCACATTTATATTCTTAATGAAGTTGTTATTGTAAAATAAAGAGTTTTCACGAAGTTAATCACCTTTTTATTTTTATTTTTTTTGTAAACGGATTAAAAATATGAGATATCTTTTGATGAATTTAATTGATTTTGAATTTGAGTATACCATAATTAACGAATTTGTTTGATAGAATGACAATTTTTTTTGATTAATCGATAATCACTATAATGGTTTATGAATTTTTTGGAAGTTAACTGAAGTTAATTGATTTGGAATTTAATTATACCATAATTAACGATTCAGTCTGATCCGCACTCTATAAATTGATATCTCTATATATGGAATCCTCATTTTTCATAGTTAACTATTTTTAAATAAATATATTTGGTAATTATTGGGTTTGAGCTTAATGGGTGCTTAAATATATCAATTATAACAATAATTGTATATGAGGAGTATTTGACAACATAAATTCAATTACATACACTCCTTACCTTTTTTTTATATCAACTGTCAATTGTCGTTATTTTATAAATTTTACCATTGCAACACTTAATGGACCTTGATTATGAGATTGAAAAGTAAATGACTATTAATTGTCAATTGATAACGTCCACACGCCTTTATATTCTTAACGAAGTTTTTAATGTAAAATAAAGAGTTACTATGAAGTTAATCACCTTTTTATTTATTTTTTTTAGTTTTTTTAACGGATTACAAAAGATGACATATTTTTCATTAACCAACAAACACTGTAATAGTTTATAATTTTTATGGAAATTTGATGAATTTAATTGAGTTGGAATTTAATTATACCATAATTAACGCATTTGGTTCATGCCTTTATTGGAAATAGTAGTTCTTCCTTAATTATACGAGAATCATTTACAATATGATAATAAATAAAACTGTTACTAACTATTGGAGAATATTAACATATATTTTTATACCTTGATAATTTGATGACCCCCATAAATAATTTATTGTCACTTTTTCTTATATGTATACAAAATTTATTTATTTATAAAATCAAGAAAACAATGGACCTAAATCTTCAGCCTCAGCTTGCAATCAATCGAAGGATATGTTTTGCGTATTCTAACAAGGATCATTTGGTATGTTTTTTTTTCATATATATTAATTCGTTTATTTTAAATTATGTTTTCTCAAAAAAAATTAATTCTATTTTCAACTATATATTTTACTCTCCTGTTATTTATATTTTGTTCGAAATTATAATATTTATGTTTCATCGTCAAATATATGAACATAAGTTTTATTGCCCACTGAATAAATTGTTTATCCAGAAATATTTTACCATCAATAAATTGGTTAGTATTTTTTATGTTATTAGTTTACTTTTTATTTCGTATGCACTATATTAAAATATTTTTCTCATATATATATTTTTGGTGTAATGCGTTAATTTTATAAAATATCAAAGCAATTATATATATATATATATATATACATATCTCATATATTAAAATTGATAATTCTGTAATAGCCTATTTCGAACACTTTCTCCAAAATTTTTGAATATGCACTCCCTGTCTATTTCGATCTATGAAATTGGCGTGGAGATTCATGGCCAGTTAAAATGAACAGGATTAACGAGAATGTTGAATTTGAAGTCGGTTTGGAACAGGTTGGATTATGTTCCGCCCGGTATTGGAGAAGCATATTATTTGTCAATAATGCTTACATCATTCACGAGGAGCAGTTTGTCACGAAGATATACGTAACATTAACAACATTGTCTACCCATCTTTCAAGGCTGCATGTTATTCTTTGGGACCGTTGGATGATGATAGAGAATACGTTAACGGTATTGTCAAAGCAAGTTACTGGGGTTTACCGTCATTCCTAAGAAAGCTCTTCGCATCATTGTTAATGTCTTCGAGTGTTTCAAGACCATAATATGTATGGGAAAAGACATGGCATCTACTTGCAAATGACATCTTGCGAAGACAACGTAGAATTCTGGGTATAGAAGGTAATTAGTCTTTAATTTAATGAACTACTTTTTTATAAATTTAAGATGTTCTTATTTTTTATGATATTTAACTATCTACAAATATAATTAACTTATATACTCAAATCTTGATAATTTTTTATTACTTTATCCTGGATTTTTAGAGAAAAAGAATTTGAACAATTTGAATACCCGAATTTGAAAAATTTGATCTTTTACACATTTTATATTTATATATAAAAAAAAAATCTGTTATATGAATAATTTACTTTTTGAACTTAATAATTTTTTTTTATATAAATTTTACGTTTTTATGTCATTTTCTGATATGCCCGCGTAAAACGCAGGTATTCAAACTAGTGTTTTAATTAATAATCGCAACCCAGCATTATTTTCTGAGTTTAAATATTTTGTCAATCTAAAATATGGGACTTGTACGATGCCTTCACGACACTATTTCCCACTTAAACATATTGTCTAATGATATTATTTATTGTAGCCAAATAGAATTAGTTTAATTATGATCAAGATACGATTAATCGTATCTCATCGTCTAACCTAGGTTCAGAGATGGTGCGGTTGCTGATGTGTCAGATATGCTTGTCAATTAAAAAATTGCAATGGTACCGTATGGCAATGGTAGGTTTCAAACCCGCATATTTTTTATTTTAAGTGAACAAACTTCACTATTGGTCCACGAGTTTTTTTTTTTTGGCTGACTATTACTTTTATGCCTATATAAATTAAAACTAACTCTAATTTTTTATTAATAAATAATTATTATTTTATTTTATTCGATTCTATAAAGTTTTATTTGTATCATTTTACAATATTTTTGTGTTTTATTCGCAATTTCCATACTTTATATAATTATTTAAATGTTTCTTATTTATTTTAAATAATTTTATAAGTTTTTCATATTTTTTTTATGTGTGATTTTTTTATATTAATTAAACAAGTATTTATAATTAATCCCTGGAAATCCTCATTTAATCTATTTACTTCTTTTTTTTCCACTTAGTTAAATAATTAAATTAACAAAATACCCCTATACCTAAAGTATCCTAATATTATATATAAAATGAGTAATTAGAAAACGAACGCATTGCCCTGCGTCTTTTTCCCCATTATTTATTTTTGTGATAAATGAGAGAAACAATCAAAAAAACCTTGCCCTCGACCAGCTTCTCCCCGATATGCGAGCCCCACGCCACACCACCTTCTAAAACCAACGAGGAATGATGGAGTAGACAGCTCATTCAAATCAGGACCACGGGCTAATCGCCTGTAATTCACACTGCCGACGTGTTAGATGGTGAACGAGCGGCAATTAACAAGCCATATATGTCTGCGCTTCTCGTGTTTCGCTTCTCGTGTTTTCGTTACTTCTCTGGTTTTAACAGCGATGCGTCTGCAAAAAAAGGTTTTCGACGGTGTTGGATTCTGGTGGTGTTTCCATTCTTTGCTGGATTGGGGATAGCAAAACTGTGGTGGCACATGGAGGGGTTTGATTGGCGAGCTTTGCTCACTGCTCAATTATTATCTACTCGATTGAATGGTGTCTGATGTTTATTGTGGCGGCTGTAGGATGGCGATGACGTCGACGTGTGGTTAAATTGAGGAAGATGGCCATTTTCTTTTTCTTTTTGTTTCGTGGGGTTGATTTGAAGAATTTCAATTTCTTTGGGCCTAACATTAGCTCCGGCATAAATGAGATATTTGGGGCTACTTTATTGTTCAATAGATCCATTCATGAAATTGATTAAGGGTTTATTATGAAATTAATAGGTAATGTGAAATTTAATATGATTAATGTGAAATCTAACTTACAAGTATTGAATTTCACAGATAAGTATGAAATTTGATGAAGTAGTATGAATGCGTAGTCCTCGATCACAATGTCGAATTCAGTCTTCTCTTCCATGGCCGCGATCACTTCGGATGTCGTCGGTGCTGATACGACGGCGACGGTGGCGAAGCACGCGGCGGATACGCCAAGCTTGTCCTGGAGGTACTCGACGAGCTTGTGGCCATCGGCGACGATCAAACTCGAGATCTGGTCATGAAGCTCAACGACTTTCTTGGAAGCTTCGACGGCCGATAAGCACGGGGTTGTTTTGAGCGGATACAATTGATTGTTTGGGGAATGTAGTGGAGGGGTGCTCAGGATAAGAAGTTGAGGATGTAGGATAAGATGGGAGATCGGAGGGTAACGGAGGACAGCGCTGAGGCCATTGCTGATTTATAGAGAGAGAGAGAATGAGCAAGAGATTTTAGCACTATGACAATGAATAAGATGATTATTTTGTCACCACTTTGAATTTAAGAGATAGGTTCGACATATTATTTTGGGGGAGAAAAAAAGATTAGATGGAGAAGATGCTTATGGGGATGCGTAGAGAGAGTGAGAGAGAGAGGAGTCGAGGGCATGGAGGCGTGAAAATGAAATAGGGACGGGTAAATTGCCCTGGTTAAAAAGTGTAAAATTCGTACTTAGTGTTAAAAAAAAAATGTGATTTACTGGGCAAAAATCCTTGCGGTCAGTATCTATTGGTAATTTTTCCTAAATTAAATTATATTTTATTCTTTTATATTTTGTATTTTTAACTCATAATTACCTTAATTGTGAAGATAATTAAAATAAAATTCATTTTAGAGTTTAAATAAATCTAAATAACTTATAAAAATGTATAAATTAAAATTTAGTTTGCAAGACAATTTTACTATGCACTTGGAAAATTACTAACAAATGTTATTTAAGCATGTGGATATATATATATATATATATATATATATATATATATATATATATATATATATATATATTTTGCACGAGTATCACACGCAATATAATAAACCACCTATTAAATACAATCAATTGACGGTATGTTAAAATAGTTTAATACATTGGCCATATTAATAACAATCAATTGACCCTATGTAAAAGAAAATAGTGATAATATTGGTACATGATATAACAGCAACAACAACAACAACAACAACGTAAGTAAGTAAAATTCCAAACATTATTAAATACCCAAACCTCTCATACACCTAGTACTGTCAAATGGGTCAGCTTACTCCGGCCTGCCACGTGCTCCCCTAAACAGGTCGTGGGGGGCATGATTCTTTTTTTGCGGGCCAAAAAAAACTAAGTCCGCGGCTTAGCAATTTTTATTTTTATTTATTTAAAAAAATCATTTTTATGTTAAAAATGAAAAAACAAAAACAAAAAAACAACGATAATATTTAAAGTCTTCAACGGGCAAACGAGAAATAAAAAATACAAATATATTTTTAATTTTAATTTCAGTTTTAAACAATATGAATTCTAATTATATATTTGTAATAAAATAAAAAAAACGAGCTAGCTCGCTCCGGCCCATAATAATCCACGGGCTTAATAGGACGTGCCAAATAAATCAATCCACAATTAAGAGAGAATTGAAATGGAAACCCAAATCCGTTCGTGTACGCGGGCTAATGATCTGGTTCGTGAGTTTTGGCCCGTTTTTACACCACTACCCACTAGGGGTGAGCAGAACCGGGTACCCGGTCACATTTCTTGGAACCGGAACCGGTTGGAAACGGGTCCAAGAAAAGAGAACCGGTCCTGGAACCGTTACTAGTCGGGTCCAAAATTTTTGGAATCAGTCCCGGACTCGGTGGGTACCGGTTCCGAAACCGGGTACCCGATCCTTATTTGAGTTTTTTATTTTCTTATGTTTATAATAACAAATTCGAAAATTTTTAAGTTTCCAACTACATCAATTATACAACATTACAATACCAAATTTCATGAAAACAAATCCACAAATACATAATATAATAAGTCCACAACATTCAATAGTACAAAGTTTTCAACATTTTAGCAAATATAAGTTGCATAAGGCTGATATTTTATTTTTTTTTCATTTTCACTTGAATGGACAACTGATTACTATTCAACTTCTTATTGGATAGATATATTGGACAATTGGGCAATTGAATCAGAAAATTCCCTGCAATAGAAACAGGACAAAGATAATTACATCACAACTTTTATTTTATTTTTCCTAAAATAATAATTTGCAACTAAACAACAAAAGGACAGTATCTTGTAAACACCTCTCAAGAAAAAGTGAAGTTGCAGTTGTAACAACAGCCTGGAAATAATTGAGAAGCAATGTGATCAAAACCAATTATCAACTAAGAATATTTCAATTAAGAAAATGGATTAATTACAAAAATTACAAAATTACAAATAACTATTTATTCAACAGATAGCCCTATTGGGTATTGAGGGCCTGATTTGTTAAAAATGAACTTCAGGGTACTTTTTGAAATAATTTTTTTTTTCTTTTAAAAAAATAAAATAAAAAAATAATTACGGAAGAATGAGTAGAAGGGAACCCTCCAGCCTGAACATCAGCCTCGAAATCAAATTTCTTGCCAAAGTCGAAGTTAACCTACTGCTACCAAAACCTATTTATTTATTTATTTATATACCTTTCTCCCTCTTTCGGTTGTGTTTGGACAAATAAAAAATTGAAATTAAAAAAAAATTGCCTGAAGCATATTACGCAGACCCTTAATCATAACTATAATAAAAACCCAAATATAAAATCAACACAGATCTATACAATACATATCAAAAAATCGGAGTTACAGAAAAAGAAAAAGAAAAAAAGGGGAAAAAATGGAAAAGGGAAAAAAAAAAAAGCAATCAGCTAGCCCTTGAATCTTGAAAAGTAATCACTTGAGTATGTGAGATATTAAAATGAAAAGAAACTACACCACCAGCACTATAAAATCCCTAATATTAGCAAAATCAATTCTTAAAAAAACCGAATAGCAAAAAAAAAAAAAAGAAAGATAAATACCTTCAATTAGAGAGACAGTGAGTAATTTTTGCCTATTATTGTTCAAGAATGAGCAGCAAACAACTGATTATTTGAAGAAACCATGGAGGTGCAAGACTGACGGCAGGAGAAAAAACTTTTAGGGTGTGAGTTTTTTTGTGCGGTTAGGGTTTGAAAGCAAGAGTGAGTGGGCTTTGGTTGGGTTGGGCTGTAATATTAATTATCATATTATAGACTTGGTACTGGGTACCCGGTTCAAGAATCGGTACCAACGGGTACCCAGTCCCGGAACCGGTCCCGCTGGGTACCCACCGGGTATCGAGTCTCGAAACTCTGGACCCAGAACCGGAACCGATTATGACCGGTTCTTCCAAAAATTTAAATTCGAAACCGGTACCGACGATTCCGGTTCCGAGGCTGGACCCGGCAAGTCCCATACGGGTCCGGGTCCGGGTCCGGGACCGGATACCCATTATTTCTGATCACCCCTACTACCCACATCATCCCACCCGCCATAGAAAAAAGAAGGGTTCCGTTTCTCTCCGTAAATCAGTCAACAGCCTACTTTTTTTCTCAAAAGAATTGTTCATCTTTGCAAATAGGGAGACTAAAATGAAGAAAAGAACTAGAGATTGGCTCTCTATTTCTTGTAGGGAGTGCCATTAAAATTTGGAGGGCTCCATAATTTTGGGAGTTTCATCTTGGGAGGTTGTTGGAGGAAATTTGGGTTATTTGGCTCCTGCGGATCTCATAACCTTCTGTTTGTCCGTTCTATCTAATTTTTTTTTTTTTAATATTTCAAAGTTCGAGAAAGTGATTTTAGTTATAGTTAAATTAACTTGTGTTGCACTGATTGCTGATGAAATTGATTGATTTTGCTGGGAGTTTTCTGGAGAAATCTGATGCGAGGAGTAAGGCTATCCAGATTTGAACGAAGAGTTGATAAAAAGTCTGTTCTGCAAGGCAATGGATGTACACCATCTCCAGCTGATTTTATTGTATTCTCAACAGTGCATTCATCTATGGTATGTGAACTTCTTTTGATAGTCACATTACGTAGAATTGATCAGCTATTGAGATTGAGACTTGTATTAGTATTTTGCATTCTGTACTATTTGAGTAGGTGGTGAGCAGAAAAATTAAATGGTGTTTGAGAATGTGTGCATTTTTTCATTAGTGGAGTAAATGTTTGCTAAGTTTTGTTTTCATTATCCTTCTTCAGGGGGGAATGTGCTGACTATTATTTCGTCTTTGGAGGCTTCAGATTGGCCTTTCAAGTGATAATAGAGCCAAGTTGCCACATTTGTTCATATGGGCTGATTACATATAGATAAGAAGAGTATGATTTGTTGATTTAGATTATCTTATTTTCTGTTTCCTTTAGTAAGCTCTCTTTTTGTCAAAACCAATTCTATAGTTCTGAGAAAACCAATTAGATCATCAACAGAATCATCTTTCAAACAAAGTTGTATGAGTTAACCACAAATAGAATTAGAGGCACAAATGATAAATTCGAAGAAACTAAATAAATAAATTTAAAAAACTTGGATCAACTGCTTGAAAAGGCTACTAGATGAACCCCAAAAGTCAACGACTTCCGTGGAAAGCAAAAGGCTAATAACATTCTAAAAATGATTTATTTCATATGTATTGGAAGTGGCAGGACAAAAATTGCATTAGAAAGCCAAATTTAATATGGAAAAGCTAGCTGCTACCAGAACAATTTCACTATAGGGGCAGGTAATCATATACAAGATTGAGATCAAGATCTTAGATAGCCTCGAGCAAACATGCTATATTTAAACCAGAAGGCGAATCGACATTTAAAAAAAAAGGGCCCCGAACTTCAATTGCATAGTGTAATATCGTCAAGAAAAAAACAGTAGTAATGGAGATGACTTATTTAAATGCCAATGGAAATGGCTGGCATATTGAGTTCAACTTTTGTATGTATAAGTGAGAAATAGATGAAAGAAAACGACAATCACTCACTTAACTGTGTTACAAGGACTATCATGCACAAAGTTAATCCTAGGAAAGTTCGAATATATGCAAACAAAAAGATCTTATACAAGCACATAGAGAGAGATAAACTACTTCCATTTTATGACAGTTTTCTTTTTTCAACCCCTCTTTTTGTTAAAGTTACAACATTGTTATTTAATTGTTTTCTTATGAATGTTTTTGTTAGTTTTGAATATTGTATTTACTTTTGTATTTTAGCTACTCTATCTTAACAGAAAATATTATTAAAGTCAATTCAATTACATGTGATTATATTTTTAAATTATACACACACACACACACACACACACACACATATATATAAAATTTAAAATGATCATGAGATTGAAAGTACTTTGCTTAAAATTATAAAGATTACATAATATTAGTTATTTTGGACTAATGTTACAACCCAAAGAATTAATAACTATCATTATGTAATTTATGTTTTAGTTAATGTTATGATGAATTTTGTTTCAATTTTGCATTAATTTCTTCTAACTTTACAATTTTCATTAAGTGATTAATTTTGGAAAATATTAATTTAATAAAGTAGAGGCTGCTAATCCTCAAGACGACAAGATGCGAATGGGACTGCATGGGTTAATTGTTGATTAATGATATGACATGAGGTCGTGGTAACAAAAGCTACATTTGCTTTCTGCTAAGCCATAAAGGAATAAGTAGTTTATTGCACCGTACAATGTTCATTTAAATCATTTTATTCTTTCACATAATAATCTTCTCACATGACTTAGTCTTTTGTTCATCTACCATATATTATTATTAGCTACTAACTTGACTTCACGGGATAAATTTGATCTGTATAGCTCTATCAAGTGCATTAAGCTGACAATAAACTCAACAATATAATGATTTTTCAATGGATTGGGTGTTGCAGGAAAGTCACATTATTGTTTCTTAAGTGTGGTTCCTAGGTAGTTTAGTTTCTCATGAGACACTACTAAGTCTTTATTTTCTTTCATATGTTTGTGTATCATCTGCTGGGGTCCTTACTAATGTCTCATAGCTCAGTTTGAATATATTAATCTACAAAATGCAAAAGAATCTCTCCATCAGTTTTTCTCTTAATTCACTTTAACATGCGAATCTCTCACCCTTCATAACTTGCATGTATTGAATTCCTCAAGGTAAAGCTATACAATTTCAGAATTTTTATGTTTAGTTTTCTAATGATCTTCAAAATGTGTAAAGGGACATCTACTTAATCATGAGAACACGTGCAGATTTGACTCTAGTTACTTGAAGTTGCCAACTTAACTAAGCGAATTCTTTTTAAGCGTCATATGATTAGTTTGCGTTGGGTTTATGTATTATCCTTCTTAATTTTCAAAACTATGATTTTTTTTATATCCATCAATCTAACAAAATCAGTTATTTTAGACCAATGGTTACTTTGTTCCTAAGAGAGAGATAGTCTAACCTGATAAACTAGCTAAACTAGCCAGATTGACATCATCGGTGATTGCACAAGATTAAATCCTGACACTATTTATAGCCTTCAAGTCAATGTTTCGATTATTGATTATCACTTCTTTGTAGTTGAGTCTCACTTCCTCGACTACTCTAACACTCTTCCAGTGAATTTTTTGTCTCACTTTCAACTCAATTCGAGTTGCTACACCTTGAATCGTTATATGCTCATCTCTTTAAATTCAAAGTCTACAAACAACAGGAGAGTAATTAATAAATGTTTATCCATTAGTATTTCATTTGAAATAAAAAACGTAAAAACCAAAGCTGCACGTTTAGGAAGAGCGTAGTATAAGACTAGTGTGACCACAAACTAATGGGTAATACCCAGTTTGATAACCTTGTTACAACCATTATTTTGGCCCAAACTCAAAGTTTGAACTGAGTTTTGAGTTTTCATAATCTGTATGAGTAAGCTGTTAGCCGTTGCTTCAATGAAGGATTTAATGATCGAACTACTGAATCAACAAGACCAATTGTCTTTGCTTCCGACATCTTTACACCGCCTTGGGAAATGAAGTATAGGTTAGGGATAGCAAAGGAAGTAGACCTCGACAAGGATAAGGAGGGTATTCCCGTTATCATCAGGCGAATAAGCATCGGTCAACATGCAATCGGGGTATTAACTCATAGGAGTTCGATATAGTAGTCCGTAGCAAAGCAAACAAAAAGGACTCTCCACAGGCTACGGTCCCCGCCATGCATAAGTGCGCAGTTATTATTCATTGTATTATACCTCGGACCTCGCTAATTGATCTTTGCGGTGATTCCTCTACCAATTATATCCTTTCTTAAATCCATAGCAAAAAGTCTTCGATCAATTAGCCAAGATTTTGACCCTTCAAATTGTGTCGGTTTTAATGGAATCTCTTCAAGCAACTTTATATCCCACATTAGATTTTATGACAAACTTTTAAGAGCCACAATAAAGACTTTAGATATGAATTGATTGCTAACATACATAAACCCCTTTCATAGGTACATGCTTTGGTCTTCTATTTTCAAAAGCGTGTTCCGTTTGCTTTTATGACCACAAGTACCCATCGTGTTAAACACCATTGACCCTGTGTCATAGATATGACGGTTTAGAAGACATTCAATTTAAAATGAATTAGAGAATATAGCCAACATAGTGATAATCTCAATATGTTAGCTAGGTGTCACGGCCCGTGACGAGTGACTCGGCGGGGCGAGTCCTATGCGCATATCAGTGGCGCATTCACTTGGCTCAAGGCGCGGAGTGGGTGATTGAGTGGCACCGAACCGAGTCTTATTGTCCCAGGCTACCGAGGAGAACGACACGTGTGATAACCAGCAATGGCACATGGCGTTGAGAGCTAGGTGAGATGGCCAAGCTACACGGACTGAATGGCGACTGGATGCGGGATGTGGCGAGGCGTGCAAGTGCGGAGTCCTGGCCGAGGCACAAGGCGGGACCCGCATCATATTGGCGAGAGGGAAGGACACGAGTGGCGGCACGGTTGGTACCACCCAGGCCCTTTCCCCCCGACTTATACGGACATGACAAGCAAGGCTTCGCGCGTGGCCGAACGAAGAGTGTCATGGGCCGGCTGCCGAGAAAGCCCAAGGTGAGCGATGCGGAATGGATTGGGTCGATCCGGCTTCTTAGAGCCAAAGTCCAGTAGAGTCTTCTATGGCAAGGAGATGTCTTGTGTAATAAGTTACCATGTATATGCCGTGTAGCCAATTTGGTAGTTTCCTTAGCGAACGATTTTCCCATGTGTTGATGGGCCGGACGTACTAAGTTGTGATTAGCGTCTAGATTTTTAGGGTTTCAGCCGAGCGACGCTTATGGATTGAAGTGGTGGACTAGTTGAGTAGCTTGAGAAAGGGAAAGCCATCCCTAACCCTAGCACCTTAGTGTAGTATAAATAGGCCCCTCGTCCTATTGAATTGTAACATAGAATAACTATAACGAGCCAAGAAGCCTAATAAACTATTATTCTCCCAAGTGTTGTTCGCCTTTTCTTTATTGTTCTTCTGTTTGTTCCGATGAACTCCTAAATCAAGGCTAGCCAAGATGCCCCCGAGCCTCTCTGATGTATTCAAGCTGGCATGCTTGGCGCCGCACGGGCAAGTTCCGTTGTCGTGCCTCTACTTAGGGGGCACGCCCGTGACAGGTGATATCAGATCTAATTTGGCTTCTGATTATGCTGATACCGGGGGTAGTATCAGGGCCATTAAAGTTGGCATCGTTGCCAACCCAGCTCGGTCCAATTTTCATGGTGGAGTTGGGACAAAACAAGGAAGGAACATGTTGGGTCATGACGTCTCATATGGATTTCAAGGGGAACCGAGGCCATTTTGAGAAGAATCCAACCGTGGAGGCTAAGGATGACCAGCACAACACCTGTGTGTTGTGTTATCAGGGTATTTTTGTCGAGGATACCTCCTCAGGCCAGATTCGATGCCGTGGCAATGCTTTGACATATATCGATTATCAGATCTGTGACCTGTTGCCGAGATTGCAAGTGTTGGGGCCGTATCGGACCCATGGATCAGCGAAGACGGAGGTGGATTGACCAAATCGGATCCATTCACTTGCTAGATTTGGGACATGAGGGTCAACACGGAGCGGTGGACAGGGCAAGAGTAAGGCCGAGAGTACCACTGACAATCTGAGACATAGGAAAGGCGTTGACTGCGTGCAATAAACGTAAATCGACGGAAACGTCGAGTGTTGAGCACAAGGGGCATTTCAGACGAAGGAAAGGTGTTGAGTGCGTGCAAGAAATGTATACACTTCACTGTTAGCGGAAGTGGAGGCGAGGCGCAAGAAATACCCAACATTTGTGCCATGGGGTGTTGTGTGCAAAGAGACCCTTCTGAGTAGTTCCTCAAGAAAGCGAGCGAGCTATCAAGATTCGAGAGGTCGGGCAACACCTCGAGAAGCTTGGAAGACCGGCACGCCAGGTCGGACCGAAGTAGTGCATCCATTAAGGATTGTGCATTGCATGGGCGGACGTGCGCAGATCACGTTACTCGTGGAGGAATACAAAGGGGTGACTCAATATGATGTCTCTTGTAGGTCTTTTCAAGAGGGACTCGTATCGGGGACGCTATGATTGTAGGTGGGGGAGGATTTCACGGCCCGTGACGAGTGACTCGACGGGGTGAGTCCTATGCGCATATTCGTTGCACATTCACTCAGCGCAAGGCACGGAGCGGGTGATTGAGTGGCACCGAGGCTACAAAGGAGAACGACACGTGTGATAACCAGCTATGGCACATGGCGCCGAGTGCTAGGCGAGATGGCCGAGCTACGGGGACTAAATGGCGACAGGACGCGGGATGTGGCGATGAGGCGTGCGCAGTCGAGAGGCGAGGCGCGCACAATGTTTTAAAAAACGAAAGGCGGAAACGAGGCGTTTTGCTCGGATGAGGCGAGGCGTACGCCTCAAATTTTTTTTTGAAAAATTAAAATTAAAAACCAAAAATAATTAAATTACGCAAAGTTCTACAATACATATTAATTAATCTAATAGTTCAACAAAAACAAGAATAAAATCATAAAAGTCATGAAATAACATCTAATTTGTTGACCATTTAAACTTAATCAAATATGTATTTTAATAATATATGTTTAAACATATTTATAAGCATTTAAACTTAATC
>BMAC01000473.1:175187-216312 GCA_014905375.1 Phtheirospermum japonicum
CGATCATAATAAGTAACAACTAACAACAATAGAAGTCCAAATTAAGTAAAAAACAAATTTTCAATCATTTTAATCTTGTAATATAGAATCATTCGTGTCCAATGGTTTAAACAACTCGTCATGTTCTTCGTTGCGCTCTATCATCTTTTTTATTACCCGTGTTTCTTTGCCCCGACATTTTCAAGACAGTGGCGGTCTCCTATAAATATGTATTTAATAATATATATTTAAACATAATTTATAAGCATTTAAACTTGATCAAATATTCTTTATACATAATCTGCACTAAAGGGATAAACAAAATATAACAAAAAGGATAAAAAAAATAGTAACATATAACAAAAAGGGATAGAAAAAAATAGTAACAACCCACCACAATTAATAACAAAATATAACAAAAAGAGATACAAAAAATATCGGGTAGAAGACAACCCACCACAATTAATAATATATATAACAAAAAGGGTTAATAATACATAATCTGCTTTTAGTACAACCCAAGATTAATAATATATAATCCTAACATAATCTGCGTTTAGTACAACCCAACACAATTACTAATATATAATCTCGCCGCAATAGAAGAAAAATTGGGCAGATGAAGTTATACCTGTACGAAAAAATATAAGAAAAATCGCCGCAACAGAAGGGTTAGAAAAAAAAAACGGCGTCCGAAGAAGAAGTGCCTGCACGAGGAGATCCGGCAAGAAGGAGAAGAGACAGCGGCGGAATTGGTGACGGAACTGGCTGGAGAAGAGAGAGGAGCGCGGCGGCAGCAGATCGAGAAGAAAGGTAGGTTTCGGGAACGATTTTTACTTCCTTCTATTTATATTAATTTCTTTTATAACATCTATAAATAATAATAAATAAAGAAAATAACATAAAAGGGGAAATTAAAAAAAAAACAATAAAAATTGCCTCAAAACTGAGGTGTCCGCCTCAGACGCCTCAAGGCGCATCCGCCTCAATGCGTACGCCTTGGCACTTTGAGGCGGGCGTTTCTGTTATGTGGATCTAATGCGTACGCCTCGGCTCGATTTCCTCAAAAACGTTCAGTTACGCCTCGGCCGTTTTTTAAAACACTGGGCGCGCAAGTGCCGAGTCCTTGCCGAGGCACAAGGTGAGACCCGTATCATATTGGCGAGGGAAGGACGTGAGTTGCGGCACGGTTGGCACCACTCAAGGCCTTTCCCTCCGACTTATGCGGACATGGCGAGCAAGGCTTCGTGCGAGGCCGAACGAATGGGCGTCATGGGCCGACTGCCAAGAAAGCCCAAGGCGAGCGATGCAGGGCCAATCTGGCTTTTTTAAGAGCCAAAGTTCAGCGGAGTCTCCTATGGCAAGTAGATGTTGTGTAATAGGGCGTGCAGCCAATTTGGTAGTTTTCTTAGCGAACGGTTTTCCTATATGTTGATGGGCCGGACGTACTAAGTTGTGAATAGCGACTAGATTCCTAGGGTTTCGAGTTGAGCGGCGCTTATGGACCGAAGTGGTGGACTAGTTGAGTAGCTTGAGGAAGAAGAAAGCGAACCCTAACCTTAGCACCTTAGTGTAGTGTAATTAAGGCCCTCGTCTTGAATTGTAACATAGAACAACTAACAACGAGCCAAGGAGTCTAATAAACTATTATTCTCCCAAGTGTTGTTTATTTATTTATTTGTCCTTATCTTTCTTTAGACTATTTTTTCATGTTTCCAAAATTTATTGCATAAAATGTAGAACTCCACCAACTGTTTATTTTCTATATGGAATTGCCTTTACCAAATTGGATTGTCGATGCCAAATTAAGATATTTGAGCGGAGCAACGGTTACTGTGTAACTATTTTCTTTTTGCTAATTGGTCAAATTTTGATTTGGTAAATATAAATACGTGTATGTGTTAGATTTGTAGACCCCTTTGAGTAAATGTTTCTATAACATACGATGAGCAAGGGAAGTTTATTCAAGTCTATTGCTTAAACTATTTGTTTGATCTTTCTTATTTTGCAGCATGAAAACTTCCTTGAATTAATGTTGTTGTAATGGTTTCAAATACTTATTAACATTGACTCCTTACACTATACTTGAGTAACTATGAAGAGGTTCTTGGTTTTGTAGATGGTGTATTGCTTTGTAGATCGTACTGCTATGCTTTGTGATGTTAAATGCATTCTACTCGGTTACAGTCATGTCAAATGCAAACTTTTTTGTTTTTGGCTTAATAGTTGTAGAATTTAGTTTTCAGATTTGTGAATTTGGTTCATCAGGTTTTAAGCTTGACGGTCTTGATAGTGCAATGTGCTGTTAAATGCTACTTAATACTATTTTCATCTTTTAAAGCATTCAATTAGTTTCATTATGGCTTCTTAATGTCCTCTTAAATGCCTACTGTGAGCGTTTTACTTGAAGCCTTTCTTTTTCTTAGAAAATTATCTCATAGGCTACACCTTATTGATAGATTCTTGAGGAGAAAAACTGACAAAGTACGTTTGACTTCTAATCATCAGGTATTTAACATTCTCCTTTGTTTTTAATCTATTTGTGCCTTTTCTCTGAAGTTTTATTAGACAGTTATTCGAGTTAAATCTTTTACTATATTCTTTAAAAACTTGGAATTTGCAATGATTCTGCACTTTGTGCTTCTCAAATTAAGGTGTGTTTTATATTGGCATCATTGTTTATTGTTATTGTACAAATTCTTGTGTGATAAAGTCTAAAATTAATTTCTTTTTCTCTTTTTCATTTCTTAGATTTTTATCGAGATTGTTGTATGCAAGTTTTTAGGATGTCATGCAAGAAAAAAAAAGGAGTAATGACTGTAATCTAAATCAATTCACTTAGATGTTTTATGTATAGTGAAAATAAAATGTAATATTGATAAAATGATCAAGGGAGAAAAAGCACACGAATAAGCAAACAGTAGATAGTGTCTTGCCCGAAGACGTCGTTTTTTTAAATTTTATTTATTTATTTTCCTCATTCGTGCCTTTGATTTTATTTGTGGTGAGATGATATTGTCTTTTGTTTTGTTTGGTTCTTTCTTTTTTTTAATCTTTCGAAGAGCGTGTTTTTTCTCAATCATCATTCCACACCGATTCAATCTTTGTTTTTCCCTTGTTCGGCAGCAATGGGGATTAAGGTATATTCTGACTTGATATGTTTTGTTTATATATTTTTATAGAACATTGTTTTACAGAATTCTTTGTGGGTTTGAAAATTAATTATACCATGTGGTTGACTGATTTGAAAAAAAAAGAAATCGAAGATGAAAATAATAGAATTTCAAAAAAAAAAAAGGTGTGAGATTACTTTCTTAATTATTTTGCTTCTTGTTCTTCGTCTTGTTTTTTTATTTTTGTTTGGTCACTTTACGATTTTTTTTTGTAAATTGTTTAGTCTCATGTGGAATGCCGAGCAAAGCCGAAGGGGTAAGAAAAAGAAATCAAGTGTGGTCTACCAACGGAACACCGGTGTAAATGTGATTATCAGCAAAGATGGAAGATTGTCACTTCCTCCGAATGGCATTCGAAACCATCATGATGCAGGAGTGGTATATGTATATTTTATCATTTTTCTTCTCATTTGATTAAAATATATCTTATTATTTGATACAAAATATTGGTGTGCTGGTTGATTTAAATTATCTTGTTGTCAAGCATCGGGCATAATATTACGATTATCATTATGTTGAGTGTATACCGTACCATTTTGGGTTGCATGTCATCTGGACCTCCCTATCCATGCCAAGGTGTCAATAAGGATGTTTGGCCACGATGGGTGACGCCGCATGGTTTGTGGCCCTGGAAGACAGTTCTCTAGGATCTAAAGCACAAAAATATGGTAGTGTTTTGCAATAGCAGGTATGTAATGATTTGTTAGTAATCGATGTATATTTTTAATTGTGGTTCTCAGACATTTGTATTTATATTTTTGAAACAGCTAATAGAAATGTTTGAAAAATATTTAGTAAGAAACCGGCCAGATTTGAAAGACTGTGAAAATGTGGTTCGGAACCTTTTGTTCTGTCCAAGACATGGGGTTTTCATTGGATATGATCCATTCGCCACCTTAGCCATATACCAGTTTTTTTAAGTTTTTTAAATATAATGACTAAACATTTATTAACTACCCCCTTCCTGTTATCTGTAGATTTAACATTAAAAAGGATGTGCAACTAACGATTCAAGATGTAGCATTTGTAAATTGAGTCGGAAGCGGAGGTGAGGCCGGAGATTCATTGTCGGATGAAGAAATGGTGTACGAATAGCCGAGGAGGTCAGACTCGATTACAAAGAGGTGATAATCAATAATTGAACCGTCGACTTCATGGCTGTAAAACTCTTTGTAATTTACAGTCATGTCAAATGCAAACTTTTTTGTTTTGGCTTAATAGTTGTAGAATTTAGTTTTCAGATTTGTGAATTTGGTTCATCAGGTTTTAAGCTTACAGTCATGAAGTCGACGGTTCAATTATTGTTTATCACCTCTTTGTAATCGAGTCTGACCTCCTCGGCTATTCGTACACCATTTCTTCATCCGACAATGAATCTCCGGCCTCACCTTCGCTTCCGACTCAATTTACAAATGCTACATCTTGAATCGTTAGTTGCACATCCTTTTTAATGTTAAATCTACAGATAACAGGAAGGGGGTAGTTAATAAATGTTTAGTCATTATATTTAAAAAACTTAAAAAAACTGGTATATGAATAAGGTGACGAATGGATCATATCCAATGAAAACCCCTTGTCTTGGACAGAACAAAAGGTTCCGAACTACATTTTCACAGTCTTTCAAATCTGGCCGGTTTCTTACTAAATATTTTTCAAACATTTCTATTAGCTGTTTCAAAAATATAAATACAAATGTCTGAGAACCACAATTAAAAATATACATCGATTACTAACAAATCATTACATACCTGCTATTGCAAAACACTACCATATTTGCTTTAGATCCTAGAGAACTGTCTTCCAGGCCACAAACCATTCGGCGTCACCCATCGTGGCCAAACATCCTTATTGACACCTTGGCATGGATAGGGAGGTCCAGATGACATGCAACCCAAAATGGTACGGTATACACTCAACATAATGATAATCGTAATATTATGCCCGATGCTTGACAACAAGATAATTTAAATCAACCAGCACACCAATATTTTGTATCAAATAATAAGATATATTTTAATCAAATGATAAGATATACATATACCTCTCCTGGATCATGATGGTTTCGAATGCCATTCGGAGGAAGTGACAATCTTCCATCTTTGCTGATAATCACATTTACACCGGCGTTCCGTTGGTAGACCA
Organism: Phtheirospermum japonicum; assembly: GCA_014905375.1. NCBI lineage: Eukaryota > Viridiplantae > Streptophyta > Magnoliopsida > Lamiales > Orobanchaceae > Phtheirospermum > Phtheirospermum japonicum. The sequence goes on from BMAC01000473.1 coordinate 180,482, forward strand.
CACTTGATTTCTTTTTCTTCCCTCGGCTTTGCTCGGCATTCCACATGAGACTAAACAATTTACAAAAAAAAAATCGTAAAGTGACCAAACAAAAATAAAAAAACAAGACGAAGAACAAGAAGCAAAATAATTAAGAAAGTAATCTCACACCTTTTTTTTTTTTGAAATTCTATTATTTTCATCTTCGATTTCTTTTTTTTTCCAATCAGTCAACCACATGGTATAATTAATTTTCAAACCCACAAAGAATTCTGTAAAACAATGTTCTATAAAAATATTAAAAATATAAACAAAACATATCAAGTCAGAATATACCTTAATCCTCATTGCTGCCGAACAAGGGAAAAACAYAGATTGAATCGGTGTGGAATGATGATTGAGAAAAAACACGCTCTTCGAAAGATTAAAAAAAAGAAAGAACCAAACAAAACAAAAGACAATATCATCTCACCACAAATAAAATCAAAGGCACGAATGAGGAAAATAAATAAATAAAATTTAAAAAAACGACGTCTTCGGGCAAGACACTATCTACTGTTTGCTTATTCGTGTGCTTTTTCTCCCTTGATCATTTTATCAATATTACATTTTATTTTCACTATACATAAAACATCTAAGTGAATTGATTTAGATTACAGTCATTACTCCTTTTTTTTTCTTGCATGACATCCTAAAAACTTGCATACAACAATCTCGATAAAAATCTAAGAAATGAAAAAGAGAAAAAGAAATTAATTTTAGACTTTATCACACAAGAATTTGTACAATAACAATAAACAATGATGCCAATATAAAACACACCTTAATTTGAGAAGCACAAAGTGCAGAATCATTGCAAATTCCAAGTTTTTAAAGAATATAGTAAAAGATTTAACTCGAATAACTGTCTAATAAAACTTCAGAGAAAAGGCACAAATAGATTAAAAACAAAGGAGAATGTTAAATACCTGATGATTAGAAGTCAAACGTACTTTGTCAGTTTTTCTCTCAAGAATCTATCAATAAGGTGTAGCCTATGAGATAATTTTCTAAGAAAAAGAAAGGCTTCAAGTAAAACGCTCACAGTAGGCATTTAAGAGGACATTAAGAAGCCATAATGAAACTAATTGAATGCTTTAAAAGATGAAAATAGTATTAAGTAGCATTTAACAGCACATTGCACTATCAAGACCGTCAAGCTTAAAACCTGATGAACCAAATTCACAAATCTGAAAACTAAATTCTACAACTATTAAGCCAAAACAAAAAAGTTTGCATTTGACATGACTGTAACCGAGTAGAATGCATTTAACATCACAAAGCATAGCAGTACGATCTACAAAGCAATACACCATCTACAAAACCAAGAACCTCTTCATAGTTACTCAAGTATAGTGTAAGGAGTCAATGTTAATAAGTATTTGAAACCATTACAACAACATTAATTCAAGGAAGTTTTCATGCTGCAAAATAAGAAAGATCAAACAAATAYTTTAAGCAATAGACTTGAATAAACTTCCCTTGCTCATCGTATGTTATAGAAACATTTACTCAAAGGGGTCTACAAATCTAACACATACACGTATTTATATTTACCAAATCAAAATTTGACAATTAGCAAAAAGAAAATAGTTACACAGTAACCGTTGCTCCGCTCAAATATCTTAATTTGCATCGACAATCCAATTTGGTAAAGGCAATTCCATATAGAAAATAAACAGTTGGTGGAGTTCTACAMTTTATGCAATAAATTTTGGAAACATGAAAAAATAGRCTAAAGAAAGATYAGGACAAATAAATAAATAAACAWCACTTGGGAGAATAATAGTTTATTAGACTCCTTGGCTCGTTGTTAYTTGTTCTATGTTACAATTCAAGACGAGGGCCTTAATTACACTACACTAAGGTGCTAAGGTTAAGGTTCGCTTTCCTCTTCCTCAAGCTACTCGACTAGTCCACCACTTCGGTCCATAAGCGCCGCTCAACTCGAAACCCTAGGAATCTAGTCGCTATTCACAACTTAGTACGTCCGGCCCATCAACATATAGGAAAACCGTTCGCTAAGAAAACTACCAAATTGGCTGCACGCCCTATACATGGTAACTTATTACACAACATCTACTTGACATAGGAGACTCCGCTGGACTTTGGCTCTAAAAAAGCCGGATTGGCCCTGCTACGTCTTGAATTGTTAGTTGCACATCTTTTTTAATGTCATAAGTCTACAAACAACTGGAGGAGGGTATTTAATAAATGTTTATCCATTAACATTGTTAATAAATGTTTAGCCATTAACATTTACAAAAACTTAAAAAACTAATCTCCATGTCGTGGTAGAGAATGGTATATGGCTAAGGTGGCTACAAAGTAATCGAATGGATCATACCGTGAAAACCCCATGTCTTGGCCAGAATAAAAAGTTCCGAACCACATTTTCACGGTCTTTCAAATTTGTCTTTTACTAAATATTTTCAAGCATTTCTATTAGCAATTTAAAAAATACAAATGTTTGAGAACCACGATTAAAAATATAAATAAATCGATTACTAACAAAATCATTACATACCTGACATTGCAAAACACTGCCACATTTTTTCTTCTTTCGGGCCCAAGAGAATTGTCTTTCGTTTGCTTTTTGGGCCACAAACCATGCGGCACCCATCGTTGCCAAACATTCTTATGGACAAAACTAAAGGAACTGATACGGAATACACCCACCATAATGATAATCGTAATATGCCTGGTGCCTGACAACAAGATAATTTAAATCAACCAACACACAAATATTTTGTATCAAATGAAAAGATATATTTCCTAAGCATATAGAGAAAACTGATGAGATATATACATATACCTCTTCTGGATTATGATGGTAAGATAATTTAAATTAACCAACACAAATATTTTGTATCAAATGATAAGATATATTTCCTAAGCATATAGAAGAAAACTGATGAGATATATACATATACCTCTTCTGGATTATGATGGTTTCGAATGCCATTCGGAGGAAGTGACAATCTTTCATCTTTGCTGATAATCACATCTAAACCAAGCTGAATGTTCCGCAGACCACACTTGATTTTTTCTTTGCTGATAATCACATCTATACCAAGCTGAATGTTCCGCAGACCACACTTGATTTCTTTTTCTTACCCCCGACTTTGCTCGACATTCCACATGAGACTAAACAATTTAAAAAAAAATTGTAAAGTGACCAAGCTAAAACAAAAAACAAGATGAAGATCAAGAAGTAAAATAATTAAGAAAGTAATATCGCACATTTTTTTGTTGAAATTCTATTATTTTCAGCTCCGATTTCTTTTTTTTTTTTTCAATCTGTCAACCATATGATATAATTAATTTTCAAACCTACAAGGAATTCTGTAAAACAATGTTCTATAAAAATATTGAAGATATAAACAAAGCATATCAAGTCAGAATATACCTTTAATCCCCATCGTTGTCGAACAAGGGAAAGTCAGAGTTTGAATCGGTGTGTAATGATCTTGTTTAAATACTCTCTCATAGACGGATTGCCTTTATTCATTGTCTGCAGTTGAATCTTATACTGCATTGTCTTTGCTTCAGATTGAGCTGAAAAGTTAGTCTCTAGAGCTCTCCACATCTCATGACTTGTAGTGAGGCCAATCATAAGAATAAGAACACTTTCAGACAAGGAGGAGAGTAGCCATGATGCTAACAACTAATCTTGTCTCTGATAGGTTTGAAAGTCAGGATTAAGACAATGAGACCCTCCTAGTTCTCGACAACCTTAGATTGCATCTCAGTAGCTGCAACAAGTATTTGTTATTTCCAAACAAGATAGTTTTTTCATTAAGTTTATCTGAGATGAGTTGATAACTACAAAAAAATTCGGCAGTGCTGACGACCAAATCTGTCAGGATTCCGTTAGTATATGAAATACTGACGGCCTCCTGACGGATAACGGCCGCCAGCATTTTTGTGGTTAGGATTCCAGTATCCTGACGGGAAAATGTTCCCACCAGGAATGCTGGCGGATTCCTTGACGGCTTTACCCGCCAGTGTTCCTGTCGGGTTTACCCGCCAGAAACATCTGATGCTTTCCTGGCGGGTACACCCGCCAGGATTCCTGACGGGTTCGTCGTCGACATTCCTGACGGGTTTTGCAGTCAGCATTACGCTGGTTTCCTGGCAATAATTTGCTGTAATTTTCTTCAAAAAGTCTATTAATAAAATTTTTGATATATTAATTAATAATTAAATTAAAAATAATAAACAAATAAAATTTTAGATAATCCAAAATAAACTATCCACTAATAAAAAAAATAAAATATATCATTCAATAAGTAAAAATCAATTCATCAATCGAATGTATAAAAAAAATCCTGAATTATCCATCCATATCTAGATCTGACCACCATCCGGATCACGGGGAGGTCGACAAGCCATGGCCTGAGCAACAACTTCTTCAATCTGCTGACAGAGCGTGAATTGGGAACGCTCCTACTCCTCACGGATCCGCTGAAGCCGCTGAAGCTGCTCCTGCTGGGACTGCATCTGCGTCTGGAGCTGACTAACATCGGCGGTGGGCTGCGTACCGTCTGTGCAGCCTGTATTTAAAAATACATTTATAATATTTAATATAATGAATTAATTAAAACATAAAATTATACATGTTCAATWATATAATTAATTACTTGAAATATTATTATCAGCTTATAATCTCGGCCACTTGTCGATTAGTCAGCATAGACCCGCCTCGATGTGTGTGTGTGTGTATATATATGATTGTTCAGATTATCGTTAACACTCGTAAAATTCTCAAACCTCAACCCTAACTTTCAGACTCATCTTCGTAGCTTCTTCGTCTTCTTCAGTTAAATCTAGTTCATCGCTTTCTGACTCTTTTAAATCATCATTGACCGACTCATCGTGTTCGTGATTGAGAGGGTCGTTTAATTGGAAGTCAACACCCTCTAATTGTATTGCAGGAAATGTTTCTACAACATCTTCTTGGAATGACTGTTGTTCAGACATGCGAGGCTCGATATAATCCACCGTCGATCGAGCTTTGATTTGACAAGTTGCCCACCAATCTAGTTTGTCTCGTTTCAAACTCGGATATGAACTGTAGTGCACTTGAGTCGCTTGGGATGCGAGTACAAATGGCTCGTATCGATTGAAACTACGTTTATGATTGATGTCAATGAGCTTATATTGAGGGTGAATTTTCGTGCCGGCTGGAGTTGGATCAAACCACTCACATTTGAACAAGAGCGTCCTTCCGGTCGTTTGAAGCCCGTGATAATCCAATTGAACCACTTCTAGGAAGACGACCATAATGATCCATGTAATCTGGCTCATAATTTGTTCCTCTTATACAAACTCATGTGCTTGACGTTGATCGTTCAGAGCCATAATTGGTAAGGCTTCTATTCCATTCTAATTATATAATTATTCATAAATTGAACCCTAATCATTTGATTATTCCTAAATTAAATCATGATTTGCCCGTGGTTATTCCTAAATTAAACCCTAATTTGAAATTAAACCTAAATTAAACCCTAATTGAAAAATAATTATATAATTATCCCCTAATTAAAAAAAAAGAAAACATATTTTTATTTAAAAAAAAAACAGATTTTTATCTAAAAAAAATTATTTTAAAGAAAAATAGATTTTTAAACTATAATTATAAATTATACCCTAAATTATTACATAATTTTAATTTATACACTAAATGAAACCCTAATTTCAAATTAAACCTAAATTAAACTCATACTTTAACTCTAATTTTGTAATTAATTTCTAATTAACCCAAATTTCAACCTTAATCCTTAAACAAACACTAAACCCTAACCTTTAAAACTAATATATAATAATTAATAAATAACAAGTATATAAAAAATATACAAACAAATACAAATATACAAAAATATAAAATTAAAATTGAAAAAAAAATTACCTTGGAGGCTGGGCTTTGGAGCGGCGGGTGGCAGGCGGCTGTGCGTTCTGGGCTTCTTGTCGCGAGGCGAGGGGACGGGGGCGGCGAGCGTCTGGGATTTCTTGGGCAGGGGGGCGGCGAGGCTACGGGCGGCGGGGCGGGGCGGCGGTGATGGCTCGGCGACGGGGGGGCAGGGGGTTGGGCCAGGAGACAGACAGGGGGGCGGCGATTTTTTTTTTGGTTTGTTTTGACAGGCTGACAAGGGGAAGTAGGGGGTTGCGTTTTTAGGTTTAGAATCTTGACGGCCATGCCCGTCAGTATTCTCGATACTTAAACGCTGACGGGCAGGCTGTCAGCGTATATATTTTTTATTTTTATTTTTAACAAGATTTATATCCTGACGGGCATGACCGTCAGGACTATTACGCGGGATAAATTCCCGCTCTATCCCTGAGGGGCGGCTGGCGAGGATAGTTGCTGACGGCCAGGGCCGTCAGAAAATCCGCCAGCAAAGATTTTCGCCAGGATTTCTGATGGCTTTTTGGCCGTCAGGAAACCCGCCAGCATAGCCGGGTTTTTTTGTAGTGGATGTTGAGGTTGGACTACTGCAAGATTTTGGCAAAGCAACTGTGTTTGAGGTTGCAGCTACCTCCGGTGTTGTTGCACCTCAGCCATTTATATTTGAGGAGAAGGGACACAAAAAGAGGAAAAGAAAAAGGTGAAAAAGACCTATCAGAGTCAGACCCTATTCCTGTTCTGATACCATGTTGGAAAATAACATAAAGCTGAAGAAAGCTTAAGCAAAACAGTTCTGGTAAATATGAACATTGCTTTCATTATTTTTGCAAGATGTTTAGCCGATTATATATATAAAGATAAATCCTAGAAACGACCTAGTTGCGGCTACATGACAAATACAACGGGCAAGAGAAGAGAGCCATTGATAGAGGGACAGCTATACCCTATGCTGAACGGTGAGATCATCTCAATACACAAGCCATTGCATGACAACATACAAGGAGCTGTACAAACATCCGAAAGCAGATAAAGACAATACTGAGATGATTGGATGTGCTGACTGGATAGGATTAGATTAGTCTCTAACAATACATGACAATTCGGTGAAGTTGAGTTGCTTCCCCTGTCCGTGGATGCTGTTGTTAAACTTTTAACGGTAACATGACTTGTAAACACTGGATTTTATGCTCGATTGGGCTTAAATGACCTTACCATTAGCAATGAAGTGGATGGTATATATATATATACTAGTTTAACACCCGTGTATTACACGGGATTTACAAAAAACTAAATATAAAAAATATTTGTGAAAATTATAAAATTTTATATTTAAAATAAAAATTAAGGATGTGTATCTCAACCCGTGCCCCGTTCAATTTATTAATTATTATAATTATTAATTAATATTATATTTTAATGTTCAAATTAAATTCAATAATAATTATATTAATTATTATAATTATTAATTAATATTATATTTTAATGTTCAAATTAAATTCAATAATAATTATATTGCATACTTATAAAAATTCAAAAGATGTCACATTTTCAACCCGTCTCTAATGTATATTAGTTAATTATTATTAACTCATTTTATTTTTTTATATTTAAATTAATTTTATTAGTAATTATAGTTACATATTTTGAAAAATTCAAAATGTGCTATACTCTCAAGTCTCCTCGCATTGTGTCATTGTCTAATAAATATTAATTAATTATTCTATAATTTTATTGTTTTATATTTAGATTATTCATTACTACTATTTAGTTACATACTCCAATTATTGCAAATATATCATAATTTACCTATACTGAATATTTAAAATCTCAAAAATTAATTATTTCAACTTTATTATAAATACAATTTATTTAATTATTTTCATAAATAATTTTTTAATGTGATTAAAATTATCTCATAGGTAATTTTTTCAAATAAAATAATTAATCTAGATTTTTTTTTTCTAATTATATATGACTTATTTATATTTTTATATTAGGAGTGTAAAAGAAAATTATTGAATTAGACAAAATATAATAAAAGAAAACTATTAAGTTAGGCTAAATATAATAAAAAAAATTAAATTAGGCAAGATATAGTAAAAGTAAAATATAAATTAGGTATATATTAGTCTCGGATGACACATAAGCAAATGAAGCACCAAGATTTTTTATTATCCAAGCGAAACATACGAAGAAGACACATAAATTAGGAGAATTTTGAATTAATATATACTTGTTTAACACCCGTGTATTACACGAAACTTATCAAAAGATAAATATAATTAAAATAATTATTCCCAACCCGTAGTACATGTCTAATCTATTTATTAATTATTATAAATATTAAATATTTTTGTATTTGATGTTTAAATTAAATTCATTGAATCTTAGTTACATACTTGCAAAGATTCAAAAGGCATCACATTCTAAACTCGTGTCTAATATCTATTGTATTAATAATAATTATTATTAAATTATTTTATCTATTAATGTTTAGGATAAATTCGTTATTAATTATTAGTTACAAACTTTGAAATATTCAAAAGATATCATACTCTCAACCAGTGTCGCATTGTAATGGTTTCAATCAATGCTTATTAATTATTAGTATATAATTTAATATTTTTATATTTAGATTGAATAAATTACTAATATTTAATTATATACTTAGATTATTGTAAATAACTCATATTTTACATATATAGAATATTTGAAACTCCAAAAATAAAATTATTTAAAACTATATGATCAATAAAAGTTATTTAATTATTTTCATAATAAAGTTTTTTTAATTAAAATTATTTTATATGTAGTTTTTCTTTTAATTAAAATAACTAATTTAGATCTTATCTACTTATTATATATGGTTTATTTCTATTTTTATATTAGGAGAATCAAAGGAAAGTATTGAATAAGGAAAAATATAATAAAGAAAAAATTAAATTAGGTAAGATATAATAAAAAAAAGGTAAATATTAGGCTCGGATGACACATAAGCAAACGAAGCACCAGAATTTTTTATTTGTCAAACGAATCATACGAAGCAGACACATAGGTTAGGAGGATTTTGCATTAATATATAGGGGTGATATATATATATATAATTTAGTAATTTGAGATCATCTTTATTTTTTGTTGTCTCAAGTACCAATTTATTTTAAGGATAATTCCCACATGTACATTTTGTTAAGAACTAATTCCTAAATAATCATTTAGTTATTATTTTGTCCATTTAAGCTAATTGCATCCCATATAATAAAAACCAAATTTAAACTGTCTAAAATACTTATACTAAAAAATAACTTTAATACACACATATCCCCATCTTACTACAATTTGACAAAATCCATCTTCCCTGACTTAACTAACAAATCGATTTAGTAGTTTTTTTTTGTTTTTTTTTTACCGGCAGTTTTAAATAGTTATAAATTCAGTAAATATTTACTGACAATGATTCTAATGACATTTGAAATTCGTTAGAATTATGTAGGCATTTTAGTACCGACAGGATTTTCATTACTTATTGACAGGAAGTTTGTCGGTAAACTGACTTATTTTTGTAGTGGAAGTGGATGACATTTATTTATTATTGAGATTACATCAATTTTTAAACCCATCAGCTAGCTATCATTATGATAACTAAAAATGCAAGTGTGAAAATTCCAAGAAGTATGAAAAAATCAACCACACTTGGGTTGTGGAAGCACTTGTGTGCCAATACAAGAGACTAGACAAGCAATGTCACTAGCGCCACAACCTTGGTAGCAAGAGAGGGCCCCCGATCCTCCTCGGCTAATCCCACAGTCTGTGGCGCATGAAATTGCCGTCTGGCTGCAGGTGATCATGCATTGGCCGATCGATGATTGCCCCTCAGTTTGCTGCATCAGCTCGACACAACACACTAACACAACCAGCATGATTGCCCATTTTCTTGCCATTGAGGAATTTGAGCTTAACAATATTATTGTGCGTATGTCTTTCTGTTTTTGAATTTTCGATGGTTGTTTTGACCGTTTTATAGTGTAGTAAGGACCATCTTTTCCAATGCCTATCTTGATTCGGTTGAGTATGGAAAAAAAGGTTTGTTATTGTTTTTCCTTTTTGGTTCATGAGAATGGTGTGAATGGTTCGTTATTTATTGTCTCCATTTATGCGTCTTTTTTATGTTTCTTTATCAACAATGTTGTCTTTTATCAACATGTTGGGTTTATTTATGTTTTATGCATGGCTATGTGAACCGACTTGGACTAGTCGGCCAGCTCAACAGGTTGAACTCAGAATTGACGGGAAAAATTTCCGGTCGGCCTGGCGGTGGTGGCCGATTGACCTGATTTTCAGATGTATAGTAAGAATTTGGCAAAAAAAATCCCGCCGAAAAAATAGGCCGGAATATCCAGTCGGCCTGGTGGAGGCGGCAGGAGTCGCCACCCTACTATCAATACTTTATTGTTATTATTATTAAAATAAATATATATAAATATAACAAAAATATATTATTTATGAAATGAGAGTGTTGATAAAGAATTACTATCATTTCAACTCTCACATCTCACTTTGATTTAAAATATCACTAAAAATGAGATGAAAAGGCTCCAAGCATAGGAAATAACACCCTAAATCCCCAACGTTTAGTTTCTCTGGTTTCCTTATTTTTCCCCCTCTTATTTGTTAAATATGATTCTTATTATATTCTTTTACTTGTTTTTATATTCAAATTTACTAAAATTTATTTTAAATTTTATCAATTTTTTTAAAATTTTTAATTATAAGAATGCTGACATGCTATTAGTGGTTTGGCCAAACTAGCGGTCAACGGTTCGGTTAACTGTTGACCACAGTTCAAACCGCAACCAGAACCGCCATTAAGACGGTTCATTTCCGGTTTGTGATTTTCAAAAACCGTCAAACCGGCGGTTGAACCACCTTTTTTTATTATTATTTTTACACCTCCAAATATTCCCTTCCCAAGTCATTTTTCTCACACAAGGCGAGCTTGTTTGAAAGTTTGAATTAGTAATTAATGATAAAAGCACTTTATCTAATAATATCCACGATCGCGAGGGGCTATTAGTCGTCCATGGATCAAGCAATGATTTCGTAAATTGATGACAACTTATGTCTCTCGACCTTTTCACAACTTAAATTTTATGCCTTTATTAGGTTTCACTCTCGGCTCCTGGTGTTCTAATGGGATTAGATTTGATGCTCCATTTTTCATTCAACTTTATTAAATGGATGAATGACAAAGTGACGGATGATATCATAATTATACATACGAGTACGACATAACGATAAGAAAACAAAAAGGCGGACATGAAATCTCAACCCATCTTAACAAGGATGATTTTTAGGCCATAATCTTCAATTCCATTCACGAATTAAAGTCATTCATTCAAATAAAGCTTTATTTAGCAATAATTTCCAGAGTTTCATGCAACGATGCATTACATTACATCAATCAAACTGGCAGTCAAACTTGTCCTCAGCTGGCGGCTTATTTTTAAGACAAGAGTTGACACAGCCAATGTCGCCATTGCCGCAGCCCTCATAGCATGGAGTTTTGCCTCCCTTGAGTCCGCACGCGGTGGCACACATCATCACTTTCTCACCACAGGCTATAAGGCACGGGCCCAGCTGCTGCTGGCCCTCGGCTGCATCGTATAGCACCAGCCAGCACACCACCACCAACACAACCGCAGCAACACTACCAAGTCGCGCCGCCATTGCTTTATAATTATCTTTTTTATTTTTATAATTAGTTTAAATCTGAAATAGCTGTGCTTTTTGTGCAGTTTGTGGGCGGATATATATATATAGCCAAAGAGGGTGCAAAATGTTTATTTGGAGTTGCTTCCCGGGCACCTTCTTCCTAAAATGCTAATGGCATGATCATAGTTTGTTATGTAGAGAACTTGCGTTCACTGGAAAAAAACCTCAAGGTCCATGTATAAAAAAATCCACAATCTCTATAATTGTTTTGTACTTGAAAATTAAATACGGTAATCTTTTATACACGTGACAGGAATCATAATAAATCACCAAAGACCCATTTGAAACCGAGCTAACATAATAAATCAAGTTTAAATACAATTTTTTTTTTCATTTCTGAAGATAAGAAACTCGATAAAAACTCGATTCAATTGGTAAATATTATAAGCAATTCGCCGTTTTTTTTTTCTTTTTCTAGGTCATCAAACAAAACCCCAAACAGGCAAAGCCGGAGCCAATTTAATTTTATCAAAATCACACGAAGTTAGAACAAACAACTGTTAGGAAATAAAAGGCTTATAAGAGAAAATATAGGAGAAATTGTCCAATAGCTTTCAAGGTTTTGTTTGTTAATTAGCACTACATTTCATTTTAAGTTATATAATCTCTATTTTTTGTTAAATAATACAAAATTATAACATGAATATACCACAATATCCTTACTATAAAAAAAAACTAATAATAATAATAATAATAATAATATAATGGACAGTAGGGAGGCTGCCGCTGTCGTTGGCTTGCCGAAAAATTTTCCGTCGGATAGATTTTTTTCGGACGATTTTTTTTTTCCCTTTTTTAGGCAAAAAAAACAAAAAAAAAAATTACTATATTCCTGAGAATTTCTTCTTAATGTCCAAAAAAAAAAAACTTCAAGTCATCGGATTTTTTTTTTTACTATGTCCAATACATTTCTTATCACCGAAAAACATTTCTTAATATATATATCTGAACTTCTTACAATATGTCTACAAATTTCTTACTTGATGACAAAAATTATTAACTTGACTGCAAGAATTTCTTGGTTTAATATGTAAATGTTGTTATGTACCTTACTTATTAAACACAAAATCTTTCGTTTTTTTGCCCAAAAATAAAAAAAGAAAAAAAATGATTACTTGATATCAAATTATTGTTATGTATATCTTATTTAATACAATAATTATATAGTTTATTAATTTATAGTGAGACTTCTAAGGTAAGAAAATTTCTTACTTTATATCCTATAAAGCAAGAAAATCTATTATTTTATATTCGTAAAAGTATGAGAAATTCTTATTTTATAGTGAGATTTATTACTTTATTTCCTTAAAAAACAAGACATATTCTTATTTTATGTTCGATAAAGTAAGGAAAATTTATACTTTATAGTGTAAATCTCATACTTTATATTTCTTTGCAAAAAGAAAATCTCGCAGAATTTTTTTTCAGCGGATGGTCGCCTAAAAAATCTCCGGCGACGACAACAGATAGTGACTGTTGAGGGTGGCCGGTGAGGGTGTGAAGGGTTAGTGATGATGGTGTTGGGTATTGATATTATTATTATATTATTTATATTAATATTATTGTTTTAATAAAAAATAATTTTGTAATTGTATTATTTGATATTTTGTATAATTGGAAGTATTTGAAAAAATAATTTCTTTCATATCGTATTTGGCAATTAGCTCTAAAATATATAGTAAGTAGTATTATAACACTCACTGCTTTCACACGTATAGTGAAAGGCAGACCGCACGTTGGTGGCCCGGGGCAAAAGAAAAAAAAAAGCGGCCATTCAATAAAATGAATTTTGTTGAAGGAAAACAAAATTAGTGTACCTTCATCAACAAGTAACTGATAAAAGACAATTTAGATATTTGTTATCTTTATGTATTGTGGAAATATGTATTTGATTACCTATATAAATGGAGTTTTTCATGAATAAGAGAACCCTAATTTCTATTGTATCCTTCTTCTCTTTTATGCCTTCTTCTTTTCTACTTTTCCTTTACACGTTATCAGCACAAAACTCTAACATATTGAGAGTGATCGAAAAATAAGCCTCTATAACCAAGCAACAATATACAATTTTCGTACGTCGAAAATCTAACAGCGTTGTAAGTTTGAAAAATTATTTTTTCACGTTTTAATCGTTGGATCGCATTCCAATTTTTACAGCAACTTCATAACCTGTTGAATTGCGTTTTGAATGGTGGAGATTAGGTCCTAAAATATGAGGTAATATATATAAATTTCCGAATAAGCCAATTTTATTATCAGAATTTTATGTGCAGCGTTTTTAAAAACAAGATTTTTCAAGATCAAACAGTTGGATCAAGCCGAGAATCTGATATGTTATTTCATACATATGAAAGTTTATTTTGAACAGTGAAGACCTGGATTTGAGATCCATAGTGTCCGATAACGAATTTTGAATAGAGCTGATTCTGTTTCTCGAAACTATCCGTCCAATTTTTTTAAAAAAAATTAAATTAAGCATAATCTAACCGTTGGATGAAGTTGAATTTTGGATATAATGTTCAAAAGACATAGTGGTTAAACTTGTACGGTGGAGAATGAGTTTGACGCTTCCTATCATCAAAAACATATCGCGCGAGTAATGCCTCATGTCTTTTAGGTAATTCGAATTACTCTATTATTTATTAAATGAAACTAATAAATATTTTTATATAGATATATGGCATGCTATGGTATGTATTATTTTGCATTCTTATACAAATGATGTATATGTATATATGTTACCTATTATTATATGCATGTGATGTTATGTACAATATTGGCAAACATGAAATATTGCTATAATTTAATGGTATTCATAGAGTACATAATATATTATTACTTATCCTTTTAGATGATTTCTTATTTAGAAATCTTAAATAAAGTTATTTACATGATTAGATGAGAGATTGATCATAATTTTGCCAATATTTTTAGTTAATCATAAATTTCGATGAATTGAAGGATTCATGTATGTTGGTAATTCTCTTCAAGCTTATTTATACTTTCAATATGTATCATTGATTGTACATTTGTATATTTTTATGATAATGAAAGTTAATGAACGATATAAAATTGTATAGATAAGTCTTATGATAAAGTATATTCACATGATATCAAACAAAGATTATAATATAGTTCAAATTCATTATCTAAAAAAATTGATTGAACTAACTCAATCTAAATCCAAAAATAATATACTCAAAAGAAATCGAGTACTACTATCAGTCGTTTGATGTGGAAACTAGTGTAACTATAACTCCACAATAATATCATACACCAACCCCAACTGACAAAGAATCGTAAAACTAAGTCAAGTCAATTCTCTAAAGAACTTGAGACTTCATATTGACCTCAAATATTATATTGGAAGTATATTTAGTTACAAGATTTCAATAAAATTTGTGATGTGGTCTAAATGAATATTTTGGCAATATTATAAAATAATACTTCCAAACCTAAGAATTCAGTGAAAAAAATGTCTTTGCTTGCTAAAAAGGGTCAATGAGACTTTGATATATTGCAACTAAAAACATGTTTTACCATATGTGGAAAAGAAAGTCACTTTAAATTACAATTAGTAGTTGAGAGATACGATCTCACTCTATTTTTTTTTTTTCACTTGAGCAAACATACCGATGCACTTGTATAATATTAATTATGATAATAAGTCATTGAGAGACATGACATTATTTTTCATAATACCAATATTAGACCTTTGGATAAGGAAATTTCTTGAAGCTAACTAAAATCGATATGAATAGTGAAAATAACCTCAAAGTAAAGGGAGAGAAATGTTGATCCCTACCTATGTGGGAAGAATGAACTATAAGGTAAGATATGTAAGAGTTTGTGATATTTATTGGTCGTGGTAGAAGTCATGAAGGTTCTCCCAATAACCTTGCTTAGTCAATGAGTTTCCTATATTTTGATTGATGAAATTTGTTTGTTTCTTACTTTACAAAGAACATGAGAATGTATAATCAATCATTCATATTAGACTATTGTATTTGGTTTTAAAGTTTATTTGAGTTAAATTTATGTGATGTGGCCTGATTTAATTATTTTTGACTTATTGGTAAATTTTGCATTTCATTCTAAAGCATGCAATGTAATTGAGTTTATTTACGACACATTCACATACAAGGTTCATGAGTAAACTATTAAGATATAATATAACATATCTACTAAATAATGTAATATATTAGATTGAAAAGTATGTCGTTCAAATATCTCTGTAGAATGTGAGAATTTGTCGAGAAATAGACAATTATTCACTGTAATTACCTAGTGACACATTGATAAAATTATAAAAGCTTATTAAGTTTGATATTTTGTATAATCGAAAGTATTTGAAAAAATATTTTCTATCGTAGCATATTTGGCAATTAGCCCTTAAATATATAGTAATAAGTAGTATTACAACACTCACGACTTTCGCATGTACACTGAAAGGCAAGGCCGCACATCGGTGGCCCGGGGCAAAAGAAAAAAACGAGGCCATTCAATAAAGTTAATTTATCAGATTGTACCCCTTTTTAAGATAAAATTTTTCCTTTTTTTTTCTCAAAGCATCCAGATTCATTTATCTTTGGTAACATATTATCAATATAAATCTCAAACTTAAAAAAATAAAAAAAAATAAAAAAAAATCAATAACGGAAATCAAATAGAATTTACAGACGAATTAACTACCAAAATCAATAAAAAAACAACAACAATTAATTCAAATAAATGAAAAAACCCAACAATTAATTCAAATAAATAAAAAGCAAAAATCAATGAACAAATTAATAACTAAAATCTGAGAAATACCATAAATAATTAATAAATAAATAAATAAATAAATAAGAGCAAATCAACATGGTCAAACTATTGTATATATAATTCAAATAATTACCATTTGATGTTGCCTATTCTTTTTAATTATGCCAACTGAGCTCCGAAAAAGAGAATTGGAGATTCCGACGGTGATGGAGCATGGTAAAACAAATATGTGGAAATGTAATTATATGAGTTGATAATTACTAATTTATATATAAATAAATTAATACAAAAAATATAAAATACATATGGCTCGACAAATTTTGGGTCCCCGAATATTTGGGGGCTCTGGGCGGTCGCCCGTATGGCAAAGTCCCATTTTGAACAATGAAGGCTGAATATCGTAGGCAGAAATAAGCCTTTTCATTCTGATTATTAGAAATAACCATATCAAACAAAACACGAAGTTGTAACGCATTCTTCTTTATTAGGAAAATAAAGAAGACCTTCAATCTCGCACGCATCATCGTAGTCCATCCCGTTTGCCGGATCACAGTTAACCTTGTAGATCCTCTTTACCGCTTCCTTCTCACTAAACAAATACAGCAATAACAAATTATTATATAACTCAATGATGACAAAATCCAAACCCATTTGATGTAAAAAAGCAGATTAAAGTAAATTTAATGAAGATTATATAATTTCCTTAATTATCCATTAAAAAGCAGATTAAAATTAGAATTTTTATAATTTTGTGAACTCAAGACAAAATTTGTTTTAGTACTTGAGTTGAGTTGGATAATATGATTGTGTTGTTTCAATTGAATTTATTAATTGATGCATCTATTGTTTGAACCATTTGGATTGAAAAAATTTGTCGTATATTTATGTCGAATCATTTGGATTGAAAAGATTTGTAGCATATTTGTGTTGTTTCAGTTTCAACACCGAGTAATGGGAGTCTTAATTGGACCAGATTTGTGGTTTCATTTTCTTACTTTTTTTTTAAGAAAATATCTGTTCTAAACAAGAAAATTAACACACGCACCTAATGAGATTTGAACACAGAAAAAATATTATTAATTTGTAAAAATGCAGTTTTTCAGATATGATGTTAGGTTTCGTGATAGATGTCAACAGACCTAACATCAACTGAATCTCATAAATAGCAGCGGAAATAAACAAGTAAAACACAATAAATTAATTTTGTAAGCAATCGTGCTTACAAACTTGAGTGTACAAACCCGAAAACTATATTACTTTTCAAACGTTCAAGACCAATTACAAATAATAAAAAGTAATATACGAAAAACAACTTGTATCAAACAATTGATACACAAAATACTCGTCGCTTCTTCTATAGTAGATTTCCTCCGTTGGTTACGCAACGTAGAGATCCTTCTAATTTTCCAGCAAAGCTCCGAGTGTGCCGTACGTGTTCTGCTTCAAAGATGCATCCGTCGTGTGTATTTTTCTTTTTGCGTCTTGGTCATATAAATATAAAAAGATTCCAAGTCTTGTTTTACAAGTTAAAGAGTATTTAAGAAACTAAATAAAATCCTAAACTCCAACTAAGAAAGAAATCTAAAGTTCTAAAATACTTTGCGTCCTAAGAAAGGCAAACTACAAACAAGGAAATTATTGTTGAATATAATATTCCCAACAATCTCCCCCTTTTGCCTTTCAGGACAAAACAACCATGACGCAACCAAAATGTTCAATACTGAAAACAAACTGACTCCCCCTAAATTTAACTCCCCCTAAATAAGTAATAATAAAAAGAAAAACAATTGTTCCACAAACACTCAAAAAAAAAAAAACAAACTAAGGAAAGTATAAAAGGAACCTAAACACCTCGAGCCTTCTTCGCCCGTCGAGACGACGAAGATGTCCCTTCACCATCAGCTTTCCTTTTCCCCAGATTTTCCTCAAAAACCTGTTTCGGAAACGTATCTTCTTTCTCCTCTTCGCACTAGCCAAGCTTGCCAACACGGTGGCAGCCTCAGCATCAGAAACACCAACTCCGGTAGCATCTTCAGCACCATCCTCGTCGTCATGTCTATCTCCCCCTTTTTGTTCAGAAATCAAAAGGGCCTCAAAGAGGGAACCCCTCAAAGCCAATAACTGAGCACGCTGACTATCAAGCTGGGCAATTTGGTTGTCAAGTAAGGCCACTTGAGCACGGACAACTGGAGCCATCAACTAAACCATGTTGCCACTGGTGACAGGACTCGCAGAGGTGTCACCACGGGCACCACCAACCTGAACAGGCGCACTCCAGGGCAAATCAACAACGCGGGCCCCAGAGAGGTGCTGGCTCCTCAAGGTGAATCACTCCGCCTCACCAGTGAGGGAATCATCCGCGGAAGGCGTAAAGACTTGGTTCTCCAAAATACTGTAAACCAAAGAGGGAAAACAGAGAGATGAGGAAAACTTAGAGGAGGCAAACCTTGTGACCATATCAAACACGAGCTGGCCAAAATTGAACTGGATCCCATTCCCAACTTTGAAAAGGAACTGAGCCTGAGGTCTGGTCAAAACAGTCGAATTCTTTGAGGGCACCCAGTTGAAAATCGCCACTTTATGCAGAACCGAGTAGAGCGATGTCAATTTCGTGCTGGGCAATTGTTCACGCCAGGTGGTGAGCAGCCCGCCAGACAAGAAACCAATAACCTCGTCCATGTCATCAACAGTGGAGTCCCCCTGAAAAGCGTCAGTTCCATAAGCCGCATTTATCAAATCAAGCGTGAAGGCGTAAATCCGTCCGCGTACAAACACTTTCCCATAATTGGATGACGTATCCACAGCAACCGAGGATAGAAGGTTGGCATAAAATTCCACAATGACATCCCGGAGAAATGGCATGGCGGTGGATACCGTCGAATACATGCCCCTGTGCTCAAAGAAGGCAACCAAATCTTGATGCTTGAACAACTCGACAGGGACCCGTCTTTCATCAATCATGCCGCGAGTCTTAAAAATTGAGAAAAGTGCTTCAGCCTGGGAGGAAAGAAATTTCTCAAAAAAAGGAACAATATCTTCTATCTCCACTTCATCGGGGACTGGGGCAATGTCAGCATCCTCAACAAGAGGAGAACCTGGAGCCGGAGGAGGTAAATCACTCGTAGTAGCAGACCTCGGGTTGGAGGGAGAAACATCACTTGGAATGGGTGATGTTGGCTTCGGTGACAAATCACCAGTCCCAACATCAGTCTGCCGAACATTTTCAGCCAAGGCAGCCCTGGACTTCTCCTTTTCTTTCTTCTTGGTAGCCTTCACAGAATTCACCAGGTGCACAAGAGGGATCTCATCTGATTCATCAGGAGATTGTTCAAGAGTAGTGTCAAAAGTCGGAGAAGTTGGAGGCGTAGTTGAAACAGGAGGATCGGGAACAACAGGATTAGCTGAACTGGATATTTCACCGGTGAAGAAATCCACTATCTCATAGGGAGCGCTTGAATACTCAGTTTCTGTTGAACCAGGAGAGACCTTGATAGAAGTCGGTGGGTTCTTCTTTTCCGCAAGCGAAACAGTCTGCTTTCGGCGTCCACACCCCATTTTGGCAGCTGGAGAAGCAATTGAGGGCGCCGGAGCCGTGACAGTCGCCGGAGGCACAAACTCCTCGTCATCTGAGTCAGTGGCAACAGGAACATCATCGGTGAGATTCATGTGCTCGATCGGCACATTGCGACGTGGCCTAGCTTTGCTCTTAGGGACCGCCGGCGGGACAACCCCTGGAGGAATATTTCTCAGCCGCCGTGACCACTTCAGGGTGGGATCACCGATGCGCCCAAAAACCTCGGCGATAAACGGAAGATTAGGAGGGTTGTCGACATCAATCTCATTGCCAGGTTGGCCGGGAAGGACCTGGGCTGAAGGAGCAGCATCAGTCGAGGCTGAAATCGGCGATATGACAAGAGAGCTCGCTGGAGCGGAACCACTTGGTTCTTGAACAACTGGTGATGGGTGTCGGGCAAAAGAAACACCTATCTCCTCGCGGATGTCCAGCCCACCAAATCTCGGTAAAGTTCGAGCAGCCTGTTTGCCAAAGCGCGCAATTTCTGCCGGAAGTTCAGGAACCCTAGAGCCAGAAGGAGAATTCGACATCCTGCAAATCCCAACAATACACAAAACAGGGGGCAATAAAATCGAGAAATACTGAGAGGAATTAGAGTTTGAGAAGGAGTATGATTGCACAGGGGAGAGAATTGAGGTGGGCCAAAACGGTAAGAAAATCGACTTTAAAAAGAAAAAAAACTTACCGTTGGGGAGGAGAGAGAAACCACATGAAAAGAAGGAAATAGAATATTTACACAATCCACCCCTCTAAAAACACAATTAGAAAAAATTACCCCGGGTAATATCTACTTTCCTAATAAACATCTCACTATCCCTTAACTCAAGGAATTATATCTCAAACTGAACTACCCATGAATCCCACTAAAACAAAACACCAAAAAGAAACCAAATATTGATGTGGATTAAACCATCACCATGGAAATATTAAAGACACGTTCCAAGTAAAAATACAAGATTCGTATCCATCTCATAGTACCCTCCCAGCATACCCGATCTCAGCACCACTGGAACAACCAATTAACCACATCTTCAACAAAGAATCAAGAGACGTCAGAATATGAATTGAACAAGAGAAACAGAACACTCAGCAACACAGACAAATTCACAAAATATGAATGTCTTAGATTATGCCTAAAAAATGACCTAGAAAGATAAAAATTCATAAAAAGACTTTTAGAGATTTTGATCGGTGTTTCTTTTCATAACTGATGACATTGGTCCCAACATTGCATAAGGCGAAGTCAATGAAAACAAACTCCTTGACCCAAGTTAATGACAACGTCAAAATCGCTCAAAAGGTGAAAATTAAAGATCAGACCTTTAGTCCGGATTTTCTTCATCTTTTTAAGATTTGAAGAGAATTATTATATCTTCAGCAAATGCTGTTACACCTTTTGTTTTTGGACCTGGGAGAAAGCCAGTTTCTGCGGGAGAGTTTCACAATCACCATAGCAAAGAGTTTAGTTCTTTTGTCATCACTTTTATTACACAACATGACCTTATTTCTCTTTAAATCAGACTCAATGCATTTGAATTATGTATGGAACAGAAATTAAAAATGCATGCAAAATATACAAATGTTATGACTGATGACATCAGTGGGTGTCATAACATCAAACATAACACGGACTAGACTATGTACATTTTGAGATCTCTTCTCAGACGATAGAAGGTCACAAGGTCTAATGCTTTTGTGAATATATCAGCGAGCTGGTTGTCTGTCCCTACATGTTCAAGACTTATTATCTTTCTCTCAACTAAGTCTCGAATGAAATGATACCTGATGTCAATGTGCTTTATACGAGTGTGCTGAACTGGATTTTCTGAGATGTCAATTGCACTCGTATTGTCACAGAGTACGGTCAAAATACTGCTATGGAGACCATAGTCTTCAATCATCTGGTTCATCCAAAGAAGCTGCGTACACGCACTTCCTGCTGCAATGTATTTGGCTTCGGCTGTAGACAAAGAAATACAGTTTTGTTTCTTACTATACCAAGAGATTAGATTACTCCCCAAAAAGAAACAACCCCCTGTAGTACTTTTCCTATCAACTACATCCCCAGCCCAATCGGAGTCCGTATAACCTACCAATTCAGTGCATGTTTCCTTAGTGTACCATAACCCTAGATCACTAGTTCCCGCCAAATATCGAATTATTCTTTTAACGGCCTTCAAATGTGACTCCTTTGGGTTAGCCTGATATCTCGCGCACAAACACACACTTTACATGATGTCGGGCCTGCTGGCAGTTAAATAAAGGAGGCTACCAATCATGCTCCTATAAAGGGTGTTGTCAACACCAGACCCAACATCGTCTCTTGACATTTTCTTATCTTTACCCAGAGGCGTTTTCTTAGTTTTCTCACCTGCTAAACCAAATTTTTGGACCAGGTTCTTGGCATATTTGGTTTGTGAAAGAAAGATTCCATCATCAAGTTATTTAATTTGTAAGCCAAGAAAATATGAAAGATCACCTTGCATACTCATTTCGAAAGTGTCTGACATTCGAACAACGAAATCCTTCACCATCTGTTCGTTAGTCGAACCAAAAATAATATCATCCACATAAATTTGGACAATAAGAATATGTTTATGGGATTTGAGTAGAAACAAGGTCTTGTCAACCTCTCCTCGTTTAAAATTTAAAAATAGTAGATGTTGAGTTAGCCTCTCATACCAAGCCCTTGGAGCTTGATTTAAACCATACAAGGCCTTTTTAAGTTTTAAAACAAAATTCGGGTTTTGAGGATCCATAAACCTTTGGGTTGCTCAACATATACTTCCTCGCTCAAAACACCATTCAAAAATGCACTCTTAATGTCCATTTGATGTAATAAAATTTTTAAATGGCAAGCAACTGCAAGAAGTAATCTTACCGATTCTATACGTTCAACCGGTGCAAATGTCTCGTCAAAGTCGATACCCTCAATTTGAGTGTATCCTTGCGCTACCAACCTTGCTTTGTTTCGAACGATGTTCCCAACTTCATCCGTTTTGTTTTTAAATATCCACTTCGTTCCAGTGACATGAGTATTCTCCGAGCGAGGGACCAGGTCCCACACATCATTCTTTACTAATTGGTCCAGCTCCTCTTGCATTGCTTTAATCCAAAATTCACTCTTCAATGCATCCTCCACTCGTTTCGGCTCTGTCTCAGCAAGAAACAAGGTTTCTCGAATTTGAGAACAATTAGTGGATAAACAGACATACCTTACCATATTTCTGAAGTCTATCTGTCTTTTCCTCGTACTCCTCTGATCAAGATCACCAATTATCTGCCTGGTTGGATGGTTCTTTTGAATTCTTGAAGGAATATCTCTTTGATAGAGATCAATTGTATTTTCAGGGTTCTCATCTTCTGAATCTGAATCAGACTCAGGAATCATCGGGGAAGGAGTTGAAACTGGGGTCTGCTCTCCAGTGTTATTTCTGCTAGTTTCTTCCTCAGACAGTGTTGGGTTTGGTGATATGTCATCAGACCCGTCATCACCTGTGGCAGCAGCTTCTGTACCTGCATGATCATCTAAACCATCCACAACAAATTGAGGACTCTGATCATAAATCAGGTCATTGTCCTCGCAGGTTTTACTCCACTAGTTGTATCATTAAATTTCACATTTACTGACTCCATCATGCAACGTGTCCTAAGATTAAAAACTCGAAATGCATGACTATTTTGAGAGTACCTCATAAAAACACATTTATCACTTTTCGAATCGAGCTTCGAGAGATATCCCCTATCATTTAAGACATAACACACACACCCAAAAATGTGAAAATAGCTTAAGTTAGGTTTCTTGCTAAACAACAACTCGTAAGGGGTGACATGTGATCCTGGTCTAAAATAGACTCTATTAATGGTGTGACACGCTGTGTTCATGGCTTCTGCCCAAAACTGTTTTGCAATACCATTAGAAATCAGCATGGTTCTAGTCATCTCCGCAAGAGATTTGTTCTTTCGTTCAACTATACCATTTTGCTGAGGGGTAATGGGGGAATAAAATTCATGAGTAATTCCCCTTTTTGAACAAAGATTTGAAAATGATTCATTCTCGAATTCCTTTCCATGATTGGTTCTGATTCTACCTATATTTACTCCAAAACGCACACACAATTTCTTAGCAAGTTTTTTAAAAAGCACAAATATTTCCGATTTTTCTTTAAGAAACTCGATCCAAGTATATCTAGAAAAATCATCGACAATAACCACTACAAAAAAAACCGGCGATACTGACGGACATGCTGACGGCCAAAAAGCCGTCAGCAATATTGGCGGACTTACTAGCGGAAAACAATGCTGGCGGCTTTGCTGACGGCCATGGCCGCCAGCAAAAGAGGCCGCCAGTAAACCGTCAGCGAGTAAGCGGGAGTTTATCCCGCTTTATTATACTGACGGGCATTGCTCGTCAGTATATCATTTTGGCGTCGCTGACGGCCATGGCCGTCAGGATCCTGACGGTTCTGACCGTCAGGATATAATTTTTAATTAAAAATAATAATAATATATACGCTGACAGTCATGGCCGTCAGGATCTTGACGATCAACCCGTCAGCATATATTTTTTTAAAAAAATAAATATATATACGCTAACGGCTTAGCCGCCAGCGTTCCTGGCGGACTTTGGCCGTCAAGATTTTAACTTAAAATTCGGCCCCAGCCCCTTCCCCCACCTCACTTTCTCTCCTTTTCTTCTTTCCTTCTTTCTCTCTCCGCCGAAAAACGCCTCTCCCAGCCGTCCGTCCGCCATGCCGTGCCACTCCGCTCCGGTCCAGCTCAGCCGCCCGTCGCAGCAGAAGAAGAGAGAAAGAGAAAGAAGATCCCGCCCGCGTCCAGCCGCCGCCACAGCCGCTCGTCGCCCAGCCCCAGCCGCTCGCCGCTCTAGCCCCATCCCAACCGCTCCAGCCCCAGCCGTCGCCACCCGCCGCTCGCCGCCCGTCCACAGCCCCAATGTAAGTTTTTTTTCATTTTTTTATATTATTTTTATGTATTAATTTTGTTTTTAATTTGTAATTATAGATCAATTTAGGGTTTTAATTTAGGTTTTATGGTTAATTTTAGAATTAGGGTTCAATTTAGGGTTAGTTTTAGAAATAACTTTAGGGTTAATTTATAATTAGGGTTAGTTTTAGGATTAGTTTTAATTAGGGTCAATTTAGTAATAATTACATAATTAGGGTTCAATTTAGTAATAATTACATAATTAAGGTTCAATTTAGTAATAATTACATAATTAGGGTTCAATTTAGGAATAATCAATTAATTAGGGTTCAATTTAGGAATAATCAATTAATTAGGGGCCAATTTATTTATAATTACCTAATTAGGGTCCAATTTAGGAATAATCAATTAATTAGGGGCCAATTTAGTAATAATTACCTAATTAGGGGGCCAAATTAAAGAATAATCAATTAATTAGGGGCCAATTTAGTAATAATTACACAATTAGGGGCCAATTTAGGAATAATTAAGCTTGTGTAGATTCTGGAGTACACTTGTCTATACAGAGTGCACACAGCACCCGTACAGAGATTGTCCTCCTCAAACGCCCTCCCCATGTCGGCTCCAAATATACTTAATTCAGACAACGTATTTGGAGCAGACATGGTGAGGGTGGTCGAGGAAAGCGATGACCTGTATTCGAGTGCTGTGTGGCTCTGTATAGACAACGTGTCTACTTCAGAATCTACCTAACTAGAAGCAATCTTGTATTAGGATTTATCATTAGATTATTAGGGTTTGCTTTCATATTATTCCAAATCACCAAACCTCAACAATCTACCAACATAACATCATCTAGCATACTATTGTTCATATCAAATTATAAACCAATATTTCAAAAATCATCAAGACGATGAGTTTAGAGATTACTAATCGTTGAACTATTTTCAACGAGTGAAGACGATGAACGAAAGCACTCCGAGCTGCGTAGAATCCCAAGGCTTGTCACGAACCCAGAATCCTAGCGAAGAACGACGGCTGCTGCGAATCGAACCTTGATACGGCCTTGCACGGATTTATACTAGAGGTATGAGAGATGTGTCAAATCTCTCAACCTTTGTGGTGTTCTAAGGTGCCTCCAGCCTCCAAAAGGTCTCCAAGGCTCAATGAATATGAAACCCTAGCCTCCTCTGCATTTTTAAACAGCCTTCAGCCATTTCGTAACAGCCGAATCCCGAAAATCTGCGTGCGTAGACGTACTTGTCCGGTCGGACAGAAACCTTCTGCCTTCTACTCCGGTCGGACACTGGTCTTGTCCGGTCGGACGGAAGTGTCTGCCAGAATTTCTAACACTGGGTTTTGACACTGGGTAACCCAGTGTGGATGACAGACCCAGTGTCAGCTGTAATATACCAAATCAGGGCCCAATTTCTTTGAAACTCCATTCGCGGGCCCACATTCGTCCACCTTAACACCGAAAAACTTCAAAATACCTAAAATAAACATAAAATGTGGTAAAATAAGTTGGAGATACATAAATACGAAAATATGCTCAATTAATCCAACTTATACCCAAAATTAACAATAAATCTAACTAAAATACCTAGCCAAATATACAAAAATCGTGACAAATACGTGCGAGTCAACCACCCCATGCTTTATTGGTTTGTTCGTCCTCGAACAAACGAAAGAATCAAAACCACGTAAGCATGAAAGTAGCTAGATCAAAGAGTCATGTTGTGCATACAATATAGTTTTGCAAATATAAACACTTTTGTCGAAAACTCTTAAGCAAAGCTCGTGTTACCTTTTCACCTTGAAATCAAAAGAATGCGTCCTCACAAAAGGGAAATATATATAATGGTGCACTCATTCGCTCGTGTTTTTCAAAAGGTAAGTGTATATGCTCGGATCAACATAAACATGCATTCAACGACTCGTGAAAATCAAAGACTCGTACATCGCATATATGTGCACATTTAATCAAGGATCGGATTAGGACTTTCTAGGGTTGTAATGTAGGCTCTTTGGTAAGGTATGTCATATATAAAGATGTGTGGATAAATTGCGAACAAACGCAATCAATAACTCACTCAATCCACATTTTAAGCATAGAGCAAAGCTTGCTCCTCATTCCCCCCAAAACAACCATATACCATTATTTTAGCCTTTTATAGCTAAGGCTATTCCTAACCCCAAGACCCGAATATTTGCCTTTATAAATAGGCTTTATTTCTAACATCTAGATGCTCTTATGAAACTAAGCACCCTTAATTTCCATTTTTTTTTCTTTTTCTCTCTCTTTTTTTATATTTTTCTTTACTTTTCTTTTTTTTTTAATAATAGTATCCACTAATTCCCACCCTACACTTGTCATATCTCATTAACCAATGAAAAATAAAACTCTCATCTCACAAACTTAAACGAAATAAGAGCTACAATTATGCTCATGGCTAACAAAGAGACAGAATAAAGGCTCAAAGGGGCTCATTAGGAATTATAGTGGTTTTTATTTTTGAATATAGCCGGAATCGGGTTTTATATATGCCTATCGTCATTTCCAAAACCAAATGTACACATGCAACTTTAGAGACTTTTCAAAACACTTATCGAATCAAAGCATGATGTTGATAAACACACAAGGCTCCTTACTAGGGTTTTATTCAAACTTTTGAAAACAAGGTGATCGAGTTTTAAAAAGCTTCGCAAAATTGCTAACGACTAATCGTTATTTTAAAATATATATATATAAGTAGGTTTTGAAAATTTTTGCACTAAACAAGCTCAAAAGACTCCAACGATAGATCACACAATACATGGTTCCGACAGGCAAGCCAGTACAAACACAAATAAGCATGGGAATAATCTCAACAAACGTCGACATAAACAATTGGTTGATTCGTACGTCGTCACAAAGAAGGACTCAAACAGAACCATTAGACCAAAACGACTACGCATGCATAATACAACTATCCCCCCCACACAAAAGTAAGCAATGTCCGCATTGCTATTATACATATTAACACAAGGAAAAGGAAAACGCTGAATCAATTATCATGCGAATAGTTAGTTGAATGGTTATACCAACATTCAAACTCACATAATAGAAAAATCAAACAAAATCACTAAAGATGAAAAACGAGAGTTTGGGGTAGAAAGTGATACAATACTGGGGCTCGGGCCCGCCTAAATGTCCATTCCGTCCAGAGGGAAAGATGGAACTCTACAAATGGAGCGATGGTTTAAAGTAAGTCTACTGCTTCCAACCGACCGGTCACTGCACCACTCCGGTCGGACAACAATCCAGTGTGTTTTGTCCGACCGGTCATCTTCTCTCATCCGGTCGGTCAGAATTCCAGTGTGCTTTGTCCGACCGGTCAATTCATCTCATCCGATCGGATGTCTTGGAAAAGCACCATTTTTCACACTTTTTCCTGCACAACTCAACAAACCATTACCACACCTATCCAACTCAAGTTTAATCAAAAACAAAAGTATGTACAAAAATGATTTTTTTTTTTGAATTAAGATAGAAAAAGGATACCTTGGGTTACCTCCCAAGAAGTGCAATTTTTAACGTCTTTTGCTCGACGACTTACAAAAGCGATGTTATCTAGGATCCAAGAATAAATGAGATCGTGCCACGCCTTAGTGTTCTCCAAGAGCAATAGTGCGTAATGAAAATCACCAAGGTGGACACGATGATCAAGTCCCATGATTATAGAAATAGAAACTCCAACCGGCTTTGGAGGTCGAAAACGTGAGTAATCGAAGACCAAAAAGAGATCGAAAGTCAGCCGAAGTGTGTAATAATGCTCGATCACCGGAATGACTAGGAAGTCGGTCGAACATAAGGAATGATCATTGACCGACCCAAACTCCTTCTCGATTGCTACTTCTACCCTCTCAACATCAAGATTGATTAAAGCATCGGGCAGAACGCAATATGACTCGGCAACCTCCTCCAAATCCTGTAGCACAACTCCATCCTCTCCACAAAGAGCAAGTAAGTCCGAGTTTCCAACTTCCTCACTCGGAACCTCAATTGGTAACACCCCTACACCATCACCCAAAATTTCATAATCACTCGGAAAAAGGGCGATTTCAACCAAATCCTCGATATCTTCCTCCTTACACACCTCCCCCAAACAAGAATCCACGCTCGAGTTGCCAACATCCACGGTAGGCTCCACCACATCAAAAATCGGCAGCTCATCAAAAGTAAGCCGCTCCTCCTCATCACAGATAACTGAGTAGGAATTATTATCGAATGGAGCATCGGGATGATGGTAAATTTGTTGGTTTTCCCTCTCTTCTAAGGAAGCCATCATTTGTCTCCAAATTCTTCATGATTTGCTCAGTCGTTTGTGCCAAATCTTGATTTGATTGTGCAATTTCATCCCAATACGGAATCGAGTCAAGAGGGGCATAAGAGTCGTAGCTCGGATAGGAAGAATTAAACTCAGATTGAGCATACGAGTCATATCCCGTGTAATAAGAGGGCGAGGTGAAAGGAGCGTATGAAGGTTCGAAACCCGGATTATAGTGGTTGGGTGAAGCATGTTGATCATTGAAGCTCACGTTGTAAGAATTTGGAGGTGGCATCCATTCAGATGAGCAGAACGTCTCCATGAACCAATCGTGCACATTCTCCCACGCTCCCGAGTAATCAGGCTCTGAATGTATAAATAATTTTCTTGCCTGACCCTTCAACGTGTAGAGGAGAAGTCGCACTTTCACCTCATCCACCGTAAGGCCTAAAAGAGGGAACGTTCGGGTAATGGCCTCGTACTCTTGGATGAAGTCGAATGGATCCTCACTCGGGAGCCCATGAAATAGCGGGAGTTGTTCAAAGTAGAACTCATCCAGATCATAGTCACGCATCGGTTGACTCCATCGAGTGGTCGGATTCCCTTCGGTGGAAGGAAATAGTTGTCTCGGTCTTGTCACTTGCTCGATGCTATTGATGAATGGGGTCGACTCTCCTCTAAGACTTCGTCGACCTTGCATCGTCAATAAACAAATCACCGCATCGAGAGGCAAACCAAAAACATTATACAATTATCGACATGAAAGCATTAACACGAATAAACATCATTAAAACCTTTGCCATTCCCCGGAAACGGCGCCAAATTTTGAGCCGAACTTTTATGTTCCTTTCAAAATTAAATTCCGGTTAACAAATACGCGTCTACGTTTTGAAAGGGTTTTAGTTCGCCCGCAAGAGAACGGGGTCACTTGTAGACCGATGAGTCAACTCGAGTCGATCTCTCGAGGAATGGAAATTGGATTTAACGATGTTTATTATACTACTATCACAACTCTATCTAATAACACACGATCAAGGGGGTTTTGTAAAGGGTTTCAATTCCAATATTTTAAAACAATAACGAAAGCTTTTGTCTCGAGGGTGTCAATCTCTCGACAAGGGATTTAAAATGGTAAAAGATTCACCAGTCTAACACTACTAAATAAAGYCATTCTAAACACAATAGCAAGAAACTAATCTCCGATGTCAACAAACTACCAATAMATTGATCAAAGASAATCATTCATTCTATCATAGATATGCCAAACATAATTTCATAAACTCCAAGAACACAAAGTTATTATTCCAAATCACCAATCTTAACATTATACCAACATAACATCATCTAGCATACTATCAATTGTTCAAGCCCAATACCTAACAAAACCACTTTCAAAATAATCAAATCAAGAGACGAGTTTAGAGATTACAATTCGTTGAACTATTTTCAATGGGTTATGGCGACGAACGAAAACACTCCGAGCTGCGTAGAATCCCTAGACTTGTCACGAGCCCAGAATCCTAGCGAAGAATGACGGCTGCTGCGAATCAAACCTTGATACGGCCTTGCACGYATTTATACTAGAGGTATGAGAGATGTGTCAAATCTCTCAACCTTTGGGTGTTGTGTGGTGTCTCTAGCCTCCAAAAGGCCTCTAAGGGTGAATGGTCCGCAAACCCTAGCCTCCCTGCTGTTTTTAAACACTCTCCAGCCGTTTCGTAACTGAAATTCTTCAGAAATCTGCGTTTGTAACGCTCTTGTCCGACCGGTCAGAAGTCTTGTCCGGTCGGACAGAAGTGTCTGCCCTCTACTCCGGTCGGACACTGATTTTGTCCGATTGGACGGAAGTGTCTTCCAGAATTCCTGACACTGGGTTTTGACACTGGGTAACCCAGTGTCGGTGACAGACCCAGTGTCAGCTGCAATGTACCAAATCAGGGCCCAATTTCTTTGAAACTCCACTCGCGGGACCACATTCGTCCACCTTAACACCGAAAAGTTTCAAAATACCTAAAATAAACATAAAATGTGGTAAAATAAGTTGGAGATACATAAATACGAAAATATGCTCAATTAACCCAACTTATACTCAAAATTAACAATAAATCTAACTGAAACACCTAGCCAAATATACAAAAATCGTGACAAGTACGCGCGAGTTAGCAGTCAGCCCTTCAACAAGTAGCACATTTTTCAGTTTGGCAATCCCTGGAACATGCAGTGTTCCTTGCCCAATAATCTGTCCATTTGCTCCTCCACCATATTTGACCTTTCCTCCTTTGAATTTTACGATGTTCGACAGAAGTTCTTCGGATCCGGTCATGTGTTTGGAGCATCCACTATCAAAGTACCAAGCTCCAGGAACGTGAGATTTTAAAGAGGTGTACATCATGTTACACTTGATCTCTCCCTTTCTTACCCAGACTCGTTTCAACTTGGTGTTGCCTTTGGTGTTGACAACTTGAGTCCCATCACGAGTCCCATCATCTTGATTAATTCTCTGAAAAGGGCTTTTCTTCCCAGTTCTCTTCCAGCAGAAGGGACGAATGTGGCCATGATCTCCACAGTGATGGCAAACATACTGCCTTCTTCTCATTTTATGGCGCTTGACAGATTCTTGGTTGTGGCTGACTTGATGCGGTTGTTTCTCCGGTTTGTAACCAATTCCGTGCCTTGAAGTTTCTGGGTACGATATCTCCAGAATTTCATCCAGTTTCGCCTTTTCCTTGTTGAGGTTTGAAATTATATCTTGCACCTTTTTAAGTTCAGCCCTTACTCGTTCCAATTCCGAATCTTTTCTTGTAAGAGAGGTCTCCAAACATGTAATTATCTTCACTCGATCATCTACCTCATGAGTTAGATTTTCAACATTGATCATAAGGGTTTTCACTTTCAAAACCTGATTTCCCCACTTGGAAAAAAGTTCATCATACTCCACGCACAATTTTTTGTATTCATCGCGAGGGTTTTCAACCTCAGCATTCAGACACAGGGTGTTGGAATTGATGTTGCGAACTCGAAGGTCGTCATCCCAGGCAACATGAGCAAAAAGAGCAGGTAATGACTCAGGTGAGTCAGAGTCGCTTCTATCTTCATCAAATTCCTTTGAAATGAGACTTTTCTTTCTTAACGTATTTGGACATTCGTTTTTGTAATGCCCCCAACCTTTGCACTCATGGCATTGGATTTCGCTGAGTGGCTTGGAAGAAGTTCCAGTCTTTGATTCAGAAGATGAGGGCTGGAAGTTGGATAAATTTCTTTCAGAAGATTTTGGAGGTGGTGTCTCCATCATGGAACTTGATGATTTTCCTCCAATGTTGTTCTTTCTCCTCAAGTAGCGATTGAATTTTTGAGTAATAAGTGACACATCTTCCTCTCCAAGTGTGGTTCTTTCAAATTTGTCAAAAAGCTCTCTCCAGTTAGAATCTTCATCTTTTGAATTAACATCGGAGGTGAGAGCAACATTCTTCTCCTTCGAATGAGAGTCTATATGCTCCATCTCATACGTTTTGAGTGCACCAACCAAATCATCATAGACTAGTTTGTCAGTATCTTTGGATTCCTCAATGGCAACTACTTTCATACTGAACTTCTTTGAAATGGATCTGAGAAGTTTTCCAACAAGGCGTGCACTGGACATGGGCTCGCCAAGGTTTCCAATTTCACTCGCTATGTCGGAGAGTCTCATGGCATACTCCACAACCGACTCTTTGTCATCCATTCTCATGGATTCAAACGTTGTGGTGAGCATTCTCAGGCGAGATTTCTTCACACTTGCTGTCCCTTCGCAAACCCTTTGAAGGGCATCCCATGCTTCTTTCGCAGACTCACAATTCTTGATCACTTTGTAGTAGTTTGTATCGACATAGCTGCATAGGGTATTAATAGTCTTAGAGTTCCAATTTGAAATAGCAATTTCATTATCCGTCCAGTCTTCTTCTCTCTTGAATACGACGTCACCGTCACCATCAGCAGCAACACGAGGTTTCTCCCATCCAACAAGGATGGATCTCCAAACTCGTTCATCGATGTTTTTGATGTGCCACCGCATCCTCTGTTTTCAGAGAGAGTAGTTCTCTCCATTTAGGATTGGGGGTCTTGGATTACCTTGAGCGTCCATTACGTCAAATCTACAAAACAAGGATCGAAATACTTAAAGTTAAGTATCCTGCTCTGGTGCCAATTGTTAATTTGTAGAAATGCAGTTTTTCAGATATGATGTTAGGTTTAGTGATAGATGTCACCAGACCTAACATCAACTGAATCTCAAAAATAGCAGCGGAAATAAATAAGTAAAACACAATAAATTAATTTCAGTTCGTAAGCAATCGTGCTTACAAACTTGGGTGTACAAACCCGAAAACTATATTACTTTTCAAACGTTCAAGACCAATTACAAAATAATAAAAAGTAATATACGAAAAATAACTTGTATCAAACAATTGATACACAAAATACTCGTCGCTTCTTCTATAGTAGATTTCCTCCGTTGGTTATGCAACGTAGAGATCCTTCTAATTTTCCAGCAAAGCTCCGAGTGTGCCGTACGTGTTCTGCTTCAAAGATGCATCCGTCGTGTGTATTTTTATTTTTGCGTCTTGGTCATATAAATATAACAAGACTCCAAGTCTTGTTTTACAAGTTAAAGAGTATTTAGAAAACTAAATAAAATCCTAAACTCCAACTAAAAAAGAAATCTAGAGTTCTAAAATACTTTGCGTTCTAAGAAAGGCAAACTACAAACAAGAAGATTATTGTTGAAAATAATATTTCCAACAAATATCATTTACCGCTGGATTGAATCCAAAACCCATTTGCGGTTCCATTTCTTATTCTACTTGAGTGATAGATGAATGGCTAAGTGATGATGTCAAAACTATACATATACATAAGAATCCTCAATCCGTACGTCTCAAAAAGGATAATTTCGGCCGTAGATTCCTATTACATATATGAATAAATGCATCAAAATAATTTTATTCTTGAGTTGACATCAATTAATCATGAATCCATTCATTTTTTTTAGTATAAACAATAAAAATACATTAAAGGTGTCGAAAGTCAGCCAACTCTGTATTTTATTTTCCTGATTTATTAAAATTTATTTGGATTCTTTTTGTTTGTTTTATAATAAATATGTTTTGATAGACTTTTTTATTAAGATTTTATATATATATATATATATATATATATATTAAAAATGATGACATGGCTGGGTTAAAAAATCGATGACATGACATCCGGTACCCGAAAACCCCAAATTTCATGTTGCACAGGCATATCAAACGAAAAATATACTCATTATGTAATTTTTTTGGGGGGAAATTGTCAAATAGTATACCAGGTGGAGTTCCATTTGTCAATTAGTCCTCCTTCCAATTTTAAGTTAAATAGTACCTACTTTTTGCCAAACAGTCCAAAATTGTGATATGAATATACCACAATACCCTTACTATTAAAATAACTAATAATAATAATAAAATGGGGCCACATGCTGCCGCCACCTGCCGCCGGAAAATTTTCCGACGAAATTTTTTTTTTTTGCCCAGCAAATATAAAGTTAGCCGCCGGAATTTTTTTTCGTTCACATTTTTTTTCCTGATCATCTGAAAATATTTTCCGGCTGCCGGAATTTATTTTTGGTATTTTTTTTTTCTGCCCAAAATTTCTTACTTTATGTCTGAATTTCTTACTACATGTCCATGGAGTCAGTTCCGGTGGCCGAAATTTATTTTCGGCGTTTTTTTTTTCTGCCCAAAATTTTTACTGTATGTTTGAATTTCTTACTACATGTCTATGGAGTTAGGTTTTTTTCAACCCAGATAATTTTCTTACTATATGTCTGGATTTTTTACTATATATTTTTTTATTTAACGGATTTCTTACTATATGTATGCATTTCTTACTATATGTGCAAACATTTCTTACTATATGTTCAAACATTTTTTACTTAATCTCCAAAAAATAATTTCGGTCACCGGAAATAATTCTTACTATATGTACGAATTTCTTACTATATGTAACAGATTTTTTATTTAATATCCAAAAATTCATACTTGATGACAAAAAGTATTTTATTTGATTGCAAAAGTTTCTTACTTTGTGTGCAAATGTTGTTATGTATTTTTTACTTATTACTATTTTTTTTTTTACTTGTTACACACTTTTGTTTTGCCAAAAAAAATAGAGAAAAAAAATTCTTACTTAATAGCAAATTATTATTGTTTATTTTCTTATTTAATACATTGGCTACAATTGAAAATGTCTTATCAATAAAGTTTCTATTTATCCGCGATCTAGGCATAGCTACTTATCAATAAAGTTTCTATAATTCTTCTCATTCCCCTTTTGCGGGAAAATGATCCCCACAAAGAAAAAGAATTGTACAGTACGAAATAACATAAAAACAGATTCATTTGAAAAAAAAAAGATTATGTCCTTCTATATTATTCTATTTATTCGAATTGTTCCTTTTTGACAAGAATCAATATGAAATATTTCAATCCGATTCGGTTCCATCCTAATTATATATTATTATTTTATA
>BMAC01000473.1:217749-237879 GCA_014905375.1 Phtheirospermum japonicum
AAAAAAAAAGTACATGATAATAGCCAGTATCAAATCACGTCCGTTGAGTTGATCAATTTATCAAAAACGGTTCGAATAAAGACCCGTATCGGTGTTATTTTGATGACGTGTCGTGATTCAGATAAATGATACGAAATGTCTTAATCACATATTTTTTTTCTTCTTTCTTCTAAAAAAGTGTTGAATATAATTAATGAATAAAAATGATTTTTTCCCCCGATTTGGTTGGTCGAAAGGTAAAATGTAACAAATGATATGTAATATTTTAGTTACCCCAACGGCAAAGCTGAGTGAAGCCAATGAAGTGGAGCTTGCTAATCTGAGCCTGTAGGTCTTGTTGGCTTGGACATGGATGATATAGGGCGCGAATTGTTCGTTGCCGGTTAAATTGCACGGCGGCTTGGCTGAGGAATTAACATATGCCGCCAAATAGCATTTGTACTGCCCTCTCCCATTAATTAATAAGGACTAGCACAAAGAATCAAGAGTCATGAATATCAGAAAATGGTTAAAGAAAAATGAAAATATGATTGTTCACATAATTTGTTTGAAGCATTTCTCGACAAGAGAAAATTTAGATATATTAAAAAGAATTTGTTTAAAGAATTTGCATTTTATATTCTTGTTTATTACTTTCCTTATTCCATCATCAAGTACCAAAATACCGAACTTAGAAATGAACAAAAATTTCACCACATTTGACTAATCAAATATTTCTAATCTTGACCAAACACGTACCTACCTGTATGCTAATTAGAAAAAGGTGCAAAATTGCATTAATCTACAATACTATGTATAATAGTTGAACTTTCTCACTTGTAATCATTAACATTTAAAATTCTGACACAATCAACTTTATGGATTTATGGAATAACACACATAATTGAGTAACAGTCTTTGTCAAGATTTCAAGACTTTAGAAAAGCAAAAAAAAAGTAAATCAATGAATATATGTTATATCATACAAGGAAAGAAAAAAAGTAAAACACTCGAATAGTCAAAGTTTAAAACGAGTGAGATCTGCTCACATTTCAAACAAGATGAGTAGCCTAGTTGCTTGGCTAGGGTTGTTTGGAGGCAAATTGGGTTGATTTTCTTATCTCAATTTACCCACATAATTAATTGCAGCTTTTTATAATATTATTAAATCACAAATTCATGAAATAAAAGTGGTGAACGATAAATATATATATAATGAATATAAAATTGTGTGCACAATACAGTTAAATTGCTTGTAGGCTTTAGCGATGAATGCATAAGCTATTTGGAGAATAAAACTAAAATATTAATTATATATATACCTGTGCCTCGCCAACCCATATCATTGGCTTGTTGGAAAGGTCAAGCTCTTGTTGTTCAGAGCTCTTGTGCCACCAATCACTGAGTAAAAGGTTTAACTCCCCATCGTAGTGTCCTATTTTTCCTTTTTCTGCCTCGTCATCAACGATCAGCAAGCCATACAACCCGGCTGTTCTTTCCATCATGTGGTGTGCATGGTAAAAGTATGTGCCCGGCTACACCATGCATATATATATATTACACACATCAATAGTTCAATTGGTTGTTTCTTAAAAATAATAATAATTACTATTTCAATTTATGAATATTAAAGAAAAAACTCTTGTTAAATATCTCTTAATTATATATATATACCTTTTCAACTTTGAAGGTGTACGTAAATGTCTCTCCTGTTTTAATCGGACACTGTGAGATATTAGCCGCCCCATCAGCCCATGGTGTTCCCAACTGGAAAAAAGAGACTAAATAATCAGCAATACATTACATATATATAATTGTTAATTACTACCAAGAGACCATATAACATGTAGTCATGAAGCCCTCCATATATAAATAAATTAATTAATTAACTAAATAAAAATTATAATAAAGACCTGTCTGATTCCATGCCAGTGAATGGCAAGTCCTTCAGTATTAAGCCCGTTGGTGAGATTAACGACAATGTTGTCTCCGGTGAGAGCTTTTATAGTCGGGCCCGGAAATTGACCATTGATCGCCAGAACCGAGCCTTTCACACCATCAGGAGACCAAGTCATATTTGTTACCTTCCAATTGAAGAATTGAGTGCCACCCATCGCTAACTCGACAAAAATCGACAGAATAATAAGACAACAAGTAAATAAACTGATAGCCCTCATGATTAATTGAATCCCCTGGAAATGTTTATGCAGATAAATGTATACTAGCTAGCCAGCTAGTGGAATGGTGTTGGAGAGTGTTATCATTTGTGAGGTATATATATACATACAACTTTGATTCAATCGTAGTGCATTATTATCAACAAGAAAAAAGAGATTATCGCAATATTAGTATGATATTTCGTATAATTATTTGTTCCTGTGAAGTTTCTAGAAAAGATTTGAACTTTCTGTGTAATTATTCATTTCTTCTTTGAAAATATCAATATTCACTGAAATAGTATGGCACTGAATGTGAATTTTACTGTAACATTATAATAATGTATAAAAATTTAATATTGACCACTCTGTTCCAATTTTGATTACTCTGAATTTTAGATCATTGGAGAGGGACTGTTATCAGGCCATGCCTGGGCCATTTTCTTTGTTTATTTTCTTGACTTCTTAATTTGGTCAGGAAAGTGGATGAAAAACCATGATCTTATGCGACTTATTTGAAGCTAAAAATTCAGAGAATGTCTTTTGAAAAAAGAAAATAAATAAAAAAAGTGTGAAAGCAATCAAGCACGAAAAGCTATTATATTTCTAGACCAATTTGCGCGTTTTTAAACTTTTGACTTTGAAATTTAGCTTAATCCAAACAATTATTAGTATTGAGTCGATATATACTTGATGGATGAATATATATTCAAACTGCAACACATCCCATTTTCATCTAACTAATATATAATGCTAAAATAAACTTATTTTTATTATTTTTATGTATTTAATTGAAAATTAGCACCACTAAATTTAAAAAGAAAACTTTAGTTTACCTATTACAATAGGAACGAAATTGTAATTTTATATGAATTGTATATATTTAATATTCATTATATTTTTCATTAGGTTGTAAGATTTTATATATTAAATATTATTTCCATCTTAAATAT
This sequence comes from Phtheirospermum japonicum, assembly GCA_014905375.1. Lineage (NCBI taxonomy): Eukaryota > Viridiplantae > Streptophyta > Magnoliopsida > Lamiales > Orobanchaceae > Phtheirospermum > Phtheirospermum japonicum. The sequence goes on from BMAC01000473.1 coordinate 220,838, forward strand.
ATAATTCATTATTTCTTTTTGAAATACCCTAAATATAAACCCACTATATATTTAATAATACTTGTTCAATTTATAACTCTTATATTAAATATGAATGTTGTAACTAACTAATTTCATTATATACAAAGAAAATACTTTGTAAATTTATAATTTTAAATATTTTTTTAATTTGTTTGAAAAAACTAAATTGGATTGTATATTTGAAACGAAAGGAGTAATATTTATTTATTTATTATCGTACCCCCAAATTTATAATTCTGGATCCGCCACTGCCTGCCTTCGTACTGTCGGAATTTTATGGAATTTATATTAGTTGAAAGCCCTTTCCATGAGCAATAACTTTCTGATCTCGAATTTCAGTTTCGATCATTATTTTGCGACTGTGTGTATGTTTACGTACGGCGTGTGTACGTGTGAGTTGTAGCGAGAGTTTGATGTGTGTATTGGTGACGACTGATGCGGCGGTGGTCGCCGGAGAGGGGCTGGCTGGCGAAGGGAGGAGACGGGGTGGCAGATGGTGGTAGAAATTTGAACTTAATTGTAATTTCTGAAAACTTCAATTGGACCCATAAGTTTCGATTTTTTTCCCCAAATTAAATTTCGATTTATTTTAAATTGTCCCCAAATCAGATTCTTCAAAACCCCAGATTGACGCCGTGAACTTCTAAAAGTTCTTAAAATTCCGTTTTGACCCAACTTTTTTAATTTATAAAAATATGTATAGTTTTCTTATTTTCGAGCCGAAATGGGTGAAATGACTTCTGAATGATTTCGAATTTGAACCATAAATTCATTATGGCATTCCCTTACACAAGGTGTATCTGAAATTACAATCTTACCCCTTGAGCTTAGAGAATCGAGACCGAGCGTCCTTAAAACCATGTCCAAAAATATTATTTCACTTCCAATCGTCATAAAATCTTAGATAATAATTTATTATATATTATATTTATACATTTTATATTTATATTATATTCCAAGATACTACAATTGGCTTTTATTCGGAAATATCTAGCCATGAAGTACAATAGTTCAGATCTCGTGAAATTGTGTCGATGATGTGCTCCTCCTTGAAGGAACCTTCAACGAATGTTGGTAAAATGATTTAATTTAGATCTTGAAAGAATAATAAATAAAATTAATTTTATTTGCATACACATTAACATGCATGATCTTGTTTTCTCTGATTATATAATATTTTGTGATTATGATGTTGTTACATGATTTATTTAAATGAAAAAAATGAATCTTATTATTATCGTAAAACAATTCTCCATATCTTTGAATTTGTTAAGAATTTGTCAATTATTCTAAGATTCATGTTTTGTGATATTTTGTGAAATAATTCTTGGCCTGTCTTAAATATGTGATTGTTTGAGGTTTACACATGTTGGACAATATACCGAGCAAGTCGCCTGTGATTATTGTGTCACTATGCATGGTCAATTCCCATATCCTAGTCGGGTCAGAGTCGTCAATGGGAATGGGTTGTGGATTTGGTATATTCCACAATATGACGATTCCCTGGGTTTTATCCCATCGTGAAAGGGATGTCGAGCCATTCAGGAGGCATAAGGTGGCTTGAGGCTTCGCCCTATATCGGCGTGTCACCTTTCATGGCGAGTAGATAATGTAAAAAGGGTTTGGTGTCTGATCAATATTGACCCTCCGTTTATTATTTATTTGCTGAACCTAGATCGGGAGTTAAGTGCTATGTGGGGGAGCCTCTACAACCACATTTGAGCTATGTGCTATATACGGAAGCCACCTCTAGAGTCTCATGGCAGGGTGTCAGTCACTTGAATATGTGATCTAAAATTCACAAGTGCTCGTTGCTTATTGTGGGTGTTCATCTTTTCGTTTACTAAATCTACATTAATATATAGCATACATGAGCATTTTTGAAGACAACTTATATTTTACAAAGACTAAACATTTCTTTGTTAAACAAATATGTGTTTTACTCAAATTTTATAAAACACGTTTTCCTATCTTTTTAAAACCTAATTTTGTAACTTTTAAACCCTATTTGAGCTCCTTTGAGTCACTCCTCTAGTTTCTTTCCGATTTTAGATTTAAAGTTAGGCTTTCGCTGTATTTAGTACTTTCGTTGAGCTTGAAAGTTTGTTTAATCTTGGAGGATGCCTTTTGGATTTAGTTAAGTATTTTTACATAAGGATTATTATCTTTTATTTTAGTTTGGGGCGTTACACTGAGAATTTACAAAACTATCAATACTATGATCAGGAATTCAAATTCAATACACTTTTATCTTAGAAAATCATATTATAATGGGGAAAAAGTCATTGATTTAATGAAAGGGAAAAATGCAATTGAAATCATCGTAGAATATGAAAATAAAAATAGTTGATAAAATCGAGGTGACGAGTGAAAAAGGTGTACCTGCTGGTTCACCTTAAATTAATCCTCCGCATTGATCCACTTCCTATCACTAGAGTTAACGTGCCTGGACCCAAACAATGGTCAAATAGGGGACCGGAAGGGATTTCTAGTGGACCCCCTTCGACACCTAAGTTAGCACGTGGATAAAATTTGGCAGAGTAAGGGTAAGTATTTAGAGAGTAAGAATGTGTTACCAAATTAAATCTACATCTAAGATATTTATAGATGTTCATTTTAGATTTTCCACGAAATCAGGTGCCCTCTCTCAGGAATATAGGGTTATTATGCCACGTCACCCATCTGGATCTTTCTATTATACTTTACCTAAAACATATACCTCAAGTCGATGCTTTAAGCCCCCACCCCGAGTCGAGTCTCTAAGCATATACCCCGAGATGGACCCTGATCCCGAGCCGAGACCCTGAGCATAGGCATGAGGGCCCAAGTGTTGGCACTTAATACATTTTACTCAAGTATTTATAAAGGCCATTTTTTCTATCCTAAGTCTCATGTGAGCTCGTTCCGGTTTTGCTTTTCTCATACCCCGAGCTTTATGGCTCGTATCGAGCTTAATGTTTAATTGTAAGCCTTGAGGAAAATCCATTTCTTATTTAGTGGTCTTTGAGTGCCCTGAGCTCCATCGATACCCTGAACCTATACCGAGACGTCCCATCTAGGTTTATTTTATCCCGAAACAGTTACTCCCCCCACTATGGTCGCTTGAGTCTCCATAAAGTGATCAAATTAATAAGAGAATCTTATGCGTTTTGGTTTTCACTTTTGAGAAAAACTTTCCCCTTATAAGGTTTACTAAAAGAACGATCTCTTCCCAATACCTGCACCCGAGGACTCGATCAATTTGCTTAAGGTAAGGCCCCACTTCCCTTCCGTGCTTTTTCTGGAGATACTGGCATCCTCAAGAACTAACTCCGAGCTATCTGCCTGAGTTTTTTGGTATAATATCCAAGACCCGATCTCTGACCAAAGATCATGACTCTTTGATCTATCTGCCTGGGCCTAAGCCTCTGTGTTCAATACCGAGCCGTTGCTCATGTTACTTAGGTTTTAGGCCTAAGGATATCTAGTCTTTGAGCATCTTTTCTCCACTCTCAAAACCTAAACAGTATGTCTAAGCTCTCTTTAGCAAGGATTTCCAGCTCACTTTCACCTATATCTGAAGCCGTAGCATTTCAGTGTAGTCTACAACCGAATAGACTAGGAACCTAATCGTGCCCCTGATCTATTTTCATTGCAATATTAGTAGCCTAACTTCAGCCACAACCGACCTTCTATGGCCCAGTACGCTTCATTCCTAACCCAATTTAAGCCCCCACCGTGCACATCAAGCCCATTAAGCCCATTAAGATGTGAAAAACATTCTCATTTGTCTCTAGTTGCCCATCTCATGAACTTGAAGGTAGAAAATCGCATGTCCCAGAAGTGCTATGATCAAGTACTGGATTTAGTCAAAGAAGTTGTGCTGAAAGATGATTATATACCATATGAATTCTACAAGAGCAAGGAGTTATTGAGGGGCATTGGCCTACCAGTCAAGAAGATAGATTGTTGCATGAACAATTGTATGATCTATTGGAGAGACGATTCTGATTTGACAATTTGCAAGTTTTGCAACCATCCTTAGTTCAAACCCGCTAAGCAAGAAAAATCAAAACGACAAAAAAGCAGCATTGTGCATAAGAAGATGTATTATTTTTCATTAACTCCTCGCCTGCAAAGGATACTCACATATGCAGCAACTGCATAGAATATTAGGTGGCATGCAAAACACGTTGTTGACGATGGTGTGATGCGTCACCCATCAGATTCAGAGGCCTGGAAATATTTCAATCAAACTCATCCGGAGTTCAACGCCGAAAGTCAAAATGTAAGATTGAGCCTTTGCACAGATGGTTTTCACCTTTTTTGTAGTTTCGGGGTGCAATATTCCTCGTGGCCGGTGATAGTCACACCATATAATTTGCCTCCATGGCTGTGTATGAAAGAGAAATATATGTTTCTGAGTGTTTTTGTTCTAAGCCCTAAAAACCAGAAGGATAAGGTGGATGTGTTTCTACAACCTCTAATCGCTGAGTTGTATCAGTTGTGGATGGTCGGTGCACCCTCGTATGATATTTCTAAAAAAAAATAGAATTTTCAGTTGCGGGCAGCCCTCATGACAATTAGCCATTTTCCTACCTACTCCATATAGTTTGGTTAGAGCACGGTTGGGAGAACGGATTGTCCATATTACATGGAATATTCAGATGCATTAATCTCAAATGCAGTAGGAAACAATATTGGTTTGATAATCATTGGAAGTCTCTTGATTGTGGTCATGTTTTTTGAAAATATAAAAGAAATTTTTGAAAAAATAAAAAGGTGGAGACTCCACCGCCGAACGTACGATCAGGAACAGAGATTTCGGAAAAGATAGAAAGTTTGGGGCTTTTGAAAGTTACTGATCTAGATGCAGCGACTGTGAATGGACGCATAGCAAAATTAAGTGGTTGGAGGAAAAGAATTATATTTTGGAATTTACCACACTGGAGCACAAACCTGATTCGGCATTATCTAGACATTATGCACATCGGAAAAATGTATTTGATAATGTATTCAACACGATTATAAATGTCAAGGGGAAGACAAAAGACACTCCCAAATTCAAATATGAACTAAACGAATATTGTTTTCGTCCCGGCCTACAACAAGATGCAAAAGGAAAGAATCCTAAAGCTTGTTACACATTGGATAAGACATCAAAAGTTGCCTTGTGTGAGTGAGTAAAAGCTCTTCAATTCCAGATGGATATGCATCAAATCTTGGGCATTGCGTTGATATGAAGGGATTGGGATTGTTTGGGATGAAGAGTTATGATTGTCATGTGTTCATGCAAAGATTGATACCAATTGCCTTTCGAGAACTGTTTCCCCATCCTGTGTGGAAGGCCCTCACAGAGCCGAGTTTGTTTTCAAGAACCTCATCTGCAGAGTGGTTGGGACTGATGATATGAGTCATTAAGAGCGTGATATTCTTCTAATTTTGTGTCAACTTGAAAAGATCTTTCCGCCTAGTTCTTTTACTCCGTGGAGCATTTGTCAGTTCACTTAGCATACGAGTCGGAAATTGCAGGTCATAGGTGAATGTATCCATTCGAGAGACTTCTTTGCAAGCTAAAGGACAAAGTGAAGAACAAGACAAGCGTTGAGGACTTGATAGTAAATGCATATCTTATCGAAGAGGCATCAACTTTCACTTTGTACTATTTTGAAGATCATGTATTAACGAAAAGGACAATTTACCTCGTAGTGATGATGGACAAAATGGTGAAGACGATGATGATGACATTCCTTCAGTGTTTAAAAATATGGTGGAACGTCCGCGACATTGGGAAATAGATTCTTGAGAAAAGAAGAATTCGATGCAACGAGAAATTACATCTTACTGAACTGTGAAGAAGTCCAAGATTTTATGAGGTTCAAAATGCCAATATGTATAAAATTTTAACGATATATTAATTATATAATAAATTAAGACAGTTTTATTTTTTATTCATATGCCCTATTTTCACAGAGGCTGTAAAATAGTCTCAACCAAACCTTACAGATGGTGGACTGAACAAAAAATTGGAAGTGAATTTGCCGATTGGTTTGAGAGATATGTTAGTTCTTCTATAATAAGTAGATATATACATTTGTGACATATATATGAAATTTAAATCGATATTTTAAAAAATAATATGTTTATTACTTTTCGTCGTTATAACACAAGATCCCTTAAACAATGTCACTAGCAAGTACATTAAGAGTCTAGCATTAGGTCCATCACGACGTGTGATTACATATCATGATTGCAAGATAAATGGATATAGATTTCACACAGTTGCATACGGATCAAATAGATCAACTTCGAGCACTGGCGTTTGTATAAAAGGAACAAACTATGGGGATGATGATTATGATTACTATGGTCGTCTCGTAGAAGTTGTAAGACTTGACTATACCAGGTTGCCTTACAAGAGTACACTCATGTTCAATTGTGAGTGGTTTGATCCAATTCCTGCAGTCACAAATGTTCATCCTCATTATAATCTTGTTGATGTCACTTATAAGCATAGATTCAATCGCTATAAGCCGTTTGTACTTGCTGCCCAAGCTATTCAAGTTTACTACTGCCTGTATTCGAGTTTGAAACGAGATAAGCTGGATTGGTTAGCAATGTGCAAAATTAAAGCAAGATCGACAAAAGATTTTATCGAGCCTATGATGACTAATCAGTCCTTTCAAGAGGAGCAAATAGAAATACATAATTCAATACAATTGGAGGATGGAGATTTTCAATTACACGTCGACCTTATTATTAATGAGTCGGATGAACTTGTCGATTAGTCAATGGAGGAGACAGAAGATGGGTTTCTAACTGATGATGAAGATACAGATGAAGATGAGTTTGATGATAACCTAAATGGTGAAAGTGTCGGTTTAGGTTAATTATAAAACCGATATACATATATAATTTGAAATTATATTAATTCATTTATCCCGGTTCAATTGTGCTTAAATTTTAATAATTTTTAGATGAGAGGTATAGGCTGTGGACGTTCTTCTCTAGGCCCATCTTCGAGCTGTGCTTCTCTCGGTTCATCATCCTCGTCTCATCGTCACTTAGAGGATGAAGACAATGATATGATGGACTTATCAGTTGGGAATCCACCAACCATTCCAGCCACCCCGTTCGATACTAGTACATCGAGAGGCTTCATGCCACCACGTCCTGGTATGATCGAGGTCTATGTCATCCCCCCGAGGTAACTTTAATTTAACTTTTATCCCCCCTAGGTAACTTTAATTTAACTTTTATTGCTAATAAATTCTTTATGCTAGTATATTGCTCTAATAAACTCTATATTTTATTAGGCTATGTATTCACTCACCGGAGTTACCAATGATTCTTCGGCTGATCCACGAGGCTCGTGTACACCACGATGAGTGGTAGTATGAGCATATTTGCCAGTCTCACTGTCAGTTATGGTGGCCCGAGTTTTTGGTAATTAACTAATATTATTTTCGAAAATTGTTATATATAATGATTTTATTAATTAAATTATTTTGTTTTGCTTTGCAAGGGCGCTGCTATTGGGACCCAATTTTATATTTTGGTGAGGTCATACAACTGAACTTTTACAGTTCTATGACTCACTTGTGGCGTAGCCGTCTCCACGAGTGGAAGGCAAAGTGGAGAACAGAGGGGACGGTGCCCGCGTACGTGGGCGAGGACATTTGAAGGATATGGGTAATGGAGTTCGAGAAGCCGAAGAATAAGAAGCAGTCCAAGCAGGCGAGCAGGAATAAGATGAGCGAGCCCAGCTGACCTGGTACCGGGGTAGCCAAGCACAGAGAAGGGTGTCGAACTGCGATTGGTCATGTACGTCAGCTTGTAAGTAAATTTAAATGTGTTTGTAAGTTTTGCTCGTAGATAATTAATTAGTTCATAATTAGTGATAATTTATAATATAATTAAATATTGTATACAACGTGAGGATGTGGGGTAGGGAACCTACTGCATTTGAGCTTTTCTTAACTATGTACCAGATACCCGACTGCACTTTCACTGGTCCTGTATCGCAACAGGTTTTTGTAAGTATTTATTTAGATGTGATTAATATAAATATTTATATCTTTCGTTTTTAATCCTCGTAAAGGTAAATTTTACATCAATCAAAATATTGCAGGAGGAGTATCAGAGACGTCTAGAGAAGAGACGTGCTTCATCACAAAATCCTGCCGACATTAATGAGGACGAGGTCTACCTAAAGACCGTCGGAGTGAAGAATGGTCGTCGATTTGGCACAAGATGCTTAGGAGGTCTTTTGGCTTCGAAGACTTTTAGAGGCGGTACCTCCTCTACTCTAGATAACCGTGTCATGGAGCTCCAGACGCAACTGGATGTTTTGAAAAGCTAGATCCAAAGTCAACTGGAGTCGAGCGAACGGGCACATCAGGAGCAGCTCCAGGCAATGCGCGATGAGTATGCTCGTGAGCAACTCGAGTTGCAAACTCTCGGTCAACAGGTGATGGAGGAAGTTGTCTCAGTGATGAAAGCGCGACGTCGGCGGCCTTCCTCAGATAATTTTGCAGAGTAGTAGTGTTAGAAATGGATATTTATATTTGATATATTATTTAAACTATATACATTATAGGATATGTTAATTAATTATATTTTATATTTATAATTATAATTTATTGAGAGTTGTAAATTATGTTTCGTATTTTATAATTAATTTGTGAGACAAGTAGATGTAAAAAAATAATTAATTAAATTAAAATAAAATTAAAAAAAATATATGAGAAAGCTGACGTGTAAGACCCGTCAGCATAATTTGAAATTGCTAATAGGCTACACTCATCAGCATATGCTGGTAGATCGGACCCGTCAGCATAATTTGAAATTGATGACGGGTTTCGATTGGCACACTACTACAAAGTAGAGATTTAATGTCGGTCATCGAACATCGGTAATTAAAAACCGATGTCAAATGTATTTCACATCGGTGTTTAAGTAAATCGACGTGATATGTGATATTTTAATGAACTGACGTGATTTAAAATATTTGACGTCGGTTTTTGAATAACTGATGTGAAAAATTGTATTAAAAAATGGTGAATACAATTAATAATAAACTCGGCCCCGTCATTATCAAAATTAGGGGTGAGCAAAAATACTGGGTACCCGGTCCCAGACCCACAACTACTTAGGACCCGCCGAGTCCAGTCCCGGAACCGGACCCGTTGGTACCGGTTCTGGTTCCAGATTCTTGGAACCGGTTGTAACCGGTTCTGATTCTGGGTCCATACTTTTGAGACTCGGTACCCACTGGGTACCCGGTGGGACCGGTTCCGGGACTGGGTACCCGCTGGTACCGGTTCTTAAACTGGGTACCCAATACCAGATCTTTAATATTTAATATATTTAAGTGTATTTTGAGGATTTTCTATGTATTTTGTTGATTTGTAATCTTTTATTATGAATAAGTTTGAAGACCTTGTATTGATTAATGTTGTGAACTTGTTATTATATTATGTATTTGTAGATTTATTTTCATGAAGTTTGATATTGTAATATTTTATAATTGATGTAGTAGGAAACTAAAATTTTTTATATATTGTAGGTTTACTTTTGGTAAATAGGAGGAAGCTAATACTAATGTATTGTGCACTTTATTTTAGACAATACCACAATATAGTAGGGTGTTAATGATATGTAGTATGCATAGTTTAGCAAATTATTATTATAGAAAAAAAAATTCAAATAAAGACCGGGTACCCGGTTTCGTAACCGGTACCCACCGGGTCCGGGACCTATTCCAAAAACTTTGAACCCAACTAGTACCGGTTTCGGGACCGGTTCTCTTTTCTTGAACCCAGTTCCAACCGGTTCCGGTTCTGATTCTAATGAAAATGGCAATCAAAATAGAGCCCGCTTCTTCTCTTCTCCATTTTATCTTAGCCCCGCCGATCTCCGTTTGCCTTCAATCCAGTGCCGAGCTCAGCCCCGCCCGATCTTCGAAAATTCTCGTCCGCCCCCATCAAAGATCCGGCTAAAAAATCGGCCTACGACAATGAATTCGTTTCCCGTTTCACCAAAGTGGATCTCGCCGCCATGAAAAAAATACAGTAGCAGTTTAATCAGCAGCAGAAGCAGCAGGCGAGGGGAGATAATAATTCGCACCAGAAATTGCCCGTACGCCTCAGCGCGAGAGGCAGCGCAAGCGGCGACACTCCCGCCGCCGCTGTCTCCGGCGGCGCCGGGGTGAAAGCGAGCAAGAGGAGCATTAGAGAACCCTAATTTGGTGGGGAATATCTGGACAGCGTGCCCTTACTGCTACAATCTGTACGAGTACCTTAGGGTTTACGTGGGTTGTTGCCTGAGGTGCGATAATGAGAATTGCAAGAGGGCTTATACCGCCACTCCGATTCTGTCTYTGTCGCCGATGGTGCCCGGATCGGAGGCGTATTATTGCTGCTGGGGTTTTTTTTCCGATGGGATTTGCATCGAGAAATGCGGGGAAGGGAAATGGGTTTCCCAAATGGATGCCGCCAATGTTTGGGGAAAGTGACGAAGCAGCTCTGGTGGTGGAGGAGGCCCCTGCGCCGCCGGCGCCTCCACCGCTTCTTCTCTTCTCCATTTTCTTTGCTCTAARGATGGCAGCGGTAGCAATTTCCCAATCGAGCACGTTGGCTCCGGATTCGAGCAAAGCTAACAACGCGGCCGCTTCTATATTCTCGATTCTTGACAGGAAATCGAAGATTGATTCGAGCGACGAGTCGGGGATGAAGCTGGAAAGCGTGAAGGGAGAAATCGAACTGAGGCACGTGAGTTTCAAGTATCCGACTAGGCCTGATGTTCAGATATTTAGGGACCTCAACTTGACGATACGCAGAGGCAAGGTATGAAATAAGAATATTACAAATTAAAAAAATTTATTTACTTATTTAATTTAATTAATGTTGACTTTTTTAATGATTAAATAATTTTGAGACGATTGCTTTGGTTGGGGAGAGCGGGAGCGGGAAATCAACGGTGGTACATTTGTTGCAAAGATTCTACGATCCCGATTCYAGGGAGATAACTCTCAACGGGATCGAGATACAAAGATTCCAACTAAAATGGCTGAGGCAGCAGATGGGACTGGTGAGCCAAGAGCCGGTCCTATTCAACGACACAATCCGGGCCAACATTGCATACGGGAAAGATGGGGATGCCAGCGAGGCGGAGATCAGAGCCGGTCCTGTTCAGCGACACGATCRGGGTCTTGTTGTGAGTTTTCAAGCTTTTATTTGGTTTTATTGTTTTATTCTCAATGTTTCGATTCCTGTGTGAAAAATGGTTTTTGAATTTTTGTTTCCCCAGGGCAATGTTGGGTTGACTTTCACGAAGGGTGACTTGAAGGAAGTCAGTGAGGAAGTTGCTAAGTACAAGGTGAAATTTGTTATTCTTAAATTCATTTGGGAATGTGATTATTTAGATTAGGAATGAGTTTGAAACCCCATCAACTCAGAATTTGCTCAGGAGATTTATCTTTTAAGTGGTTAATTATTGTTTTTCTTACATCATTTGTCTGAATTTTGCCATTTTTAAAAAAGGTCATGGGTTGTATTTCCTATTGTATCAATGGCTTATTATTATTTATTAATATACTCGATCAATTTTCAATTGTTATTAAATATTTGACTAATGCACTCTCAATCAATTAATAATATGCCTATTTAATTCCTTCCTCTATTTTAATTGTCATACTACCATAAATTTGTTTATATTTCTTAAAATAAGTGGGGATAAAACTGGAAAAATGTGGTGAAATTTTTTAAAWTGACATTTAATTAGTAACAAAATTGAGTCTATATAATGACACTTATATTAAAATGAAGGGAGTATTTTATTTAAAGAGTTTGCTAGTTAGTTCTTTAAAAAATAAGCTTATAATTAACCACAGTGTAGGAGTTTTTGGTTTCTATTAAAGTTTRCAATCAATTTGATGATGTTTCACTTAGACATGATATCACAGCTGGAGCTCGGGAAAGCCCAAGGCAAAAAAGAAAGCCGGAGAAGCATGTCAATGGAGTATTCTGGATTTTACTCATTAATCTTGATATTTATTTAGCAGATCATGTTTTCCAGGTTACAAATAAATTTTTGTTATTTCACATTTAAAAAAAAAAAGATTAATCCAATGTAGCTATTTTCGTTAGAAAGCTAATTAGAATTTTTTAATCTCTTGTCCAGGTTCCATGGATCAAGGGCCTGTATCCATACCATAATCAGCCTGTTTGGTACCAGTTTATAACTGCAACATTCTGTCATTTTAATTGGTAAATATAAATAAATCTTCTATCTTTCATAGACGTGGAATTTTGGAGTTGTACTGAGAATGTACATTGCTTTGCAGGAATCATTTATCGAGCAATCTATTTTCTTGTATATTTTTGTGAGGCTCTATTTTCCTTGTTTCTCCAAAAAAACTTGCAGAAATGGATACCATTAATGATGGGCTTGTAAAAATTGTTTTGTAATAATTCAGGATAACTTYTTGAAGAAGATGAGGGGAATTTGGCTCCGTGGCTATTATATATTGACGGGTGCTGGGGCGAACCTCATTTCGTGGTTAGTCTGTAGTAGTGACAGTGATAATAGATTCTCGTTTGATCTTTTCATGATTACTCAACAGATGCTTTCGATATTATTATTTTTCCGATTTTTATCTGTTTATGGACTTATTTCTAGTGGGAATTTATTCAGTCAGTATTGAATTTTCCCCCCTTTTTTCGTGATGCGAATCGTTAAATCATTTTTCTTCCACTGTAAATGATAGAGTGATTTCGATGAGATTTATTTTATAGCGATAAATTGCTGATGATATTGTTTCCCTGATGTAATACTATTTTTTTCATGTATAATTATGGAATATATTTACATATGATCCGAAGAGATGGGATGTTTTCTTTTGTCTTATACGTGATTGAGTACGGGGGCGATAACTCGGGCGATGGTTACAACGATTTTAGTGGGGACGAAGGGAATTGGTGGACGTCGTGCATGTTGTATCAGGTGTTTGATAATTTTAGGGCGTCGAGGACTAGAAGGAGATCGAGGGTCGGCGATTCGAGGTCGAGGAGAGAGAATAATCATCGTTTGAGCTATGAGGATTCGTATTCGGATGAAGGGTCTGTGTCATCTGTGGAGTATGCCGAGTATAGAGTTGAGGAGGCGGACGATGATTTTGTGAACGCGCGGAGATTATCGAGGGGAAGAGTTGACCAACAGAAGTGAGTGTTTTTTTCCTCTTTTTATTATCATGATATCGATAACTTTTTAAAAATAAAATTAGCGAGTTATCTTGAGTTGAGAAACGGATGTAAAAATAAAGGAAATATATGATTGATGAGAGTTTTTTATTTACCAGGATAAGAATTGTCTTTCTGCGTTCGTTTTTTTACTTACGTTGACTGTGCTTGTTTTCTTACAGCTCTAGAAGACGTCGATCCCGTTTCCATGACAACTAGGTAAGTAGTGTCCATAATCACAGTTAGGTATTTACCTTTAATTTTTTTTAAAGTTAATATAGTGCATTTTCTGGAGATAACTAAATTTTACCTTTTAAAAAAAAAATTATTTTATTGTTTATGTTACTTTGTTTCATTACTCGTAATAATTTGTAGTGTTAAATGTTCTGACAGAATAGAGTTTACTATAGCTATGGAATGGGAAGTTGGAAGTTTACGGATGTGGGTTCGGTTTGGAAAGTAGACAGTGGACACCGGTCGACACTGTTAATGACGTGATTTTTTTTCTCAAATTTGACTTAACTCATCAGATTGTTGTTTGTTTTCTAGTTATTCCTCTGAAGTTTTTATTTTCTTTTCTTTGGAGCACTGTTTTGGTGTTTGGGATTCAATGTGGTCCGATGTTTAATAATTATTCGTTTTTACTTTCTGTAAAAACCAAAAACTTGATTTTCCTTAGCTTCTTAGATAATCAGGTTGAAAACGACTATAGTTAGAACCCAGTGGCAGTGTTTCTAATAGATGGGATAGAAATAATGTATGATATTACACAATTTCATTTAATTTTTGACGGCCCATAATTTGAAATTCTTTATTTCTCCAAATTAGCGAATATTCGATGTTTTTCATCACGTTGTCTTGATGTTGAGGCATGAAGAGATTGATACAGGTGGGACGGGACGGGACGGTATAAATGAACGGTTTACCTTTAAAAAGAAAAAAAAGAACATACAAGCACATCTGTTCTTAAGAAACCGATGTCATAAGTTTTAACATCGATTTACACTAAAATCGATAGTCACAGAATCCACATCGGTTTTCACTAAAAACCCGATATGCGATTTCAAAATTTAACATCGGTTTTCTAAAACCGACGTTACTTTTCACGTCGGCCGTTCAGACGTCAGTTCCAAAACCGACGTTGAAAATGAAGTTTGTAGTAGTGGCACTAGAGGAGTGCTGACAAGTTGTACCCATCAACATGCCGTCAGCAAATGCTGACGTGTTTAATAATCCCGTTAGTATACAAATACCGACGCCATAAATGCAGATGGGTACTGCCCTTCAGCAAACTCAATTTTTTTATAGTGGAAAGAATTTGTTTGCCTCGATACTTTTCATTTTGTTATTTATTTACGTTTACATATTTAATTGTATTAAATTTGTTAATTCAAATTATTTCCCAATATTACAATTTTATTATTGTACCCCCAATATTCAAACATATTTTCTTCATGTCCCACAATAATTGCTCGCATAATAGACTTAACCAAAATACACAATATACCAATATGCAACACACATAAAAACCATACCGCTCATTAAAAGACACCCAACAAGAAAATCAAAATCAAATCACAACACAAACTGTGTGATACCGTTAAAAACAAATCAATGATGCCCATTCTTCATCAACATTTTCCCGGTCAACCCACATCCCATAGCCTCCTTGGGTATTCCCCCAACCCTCCGCACCCCCTCCGCGAAAACAACACCCATCCCCATATGCAAATGCGGCTCAATATGACAGTGAAACGCCCACACCCCCGGATTATCCGCCACGAACCTCAACGCCGTCCATCCGAACGGAAAAATAACCGCCGTGTTCCTCAACGGAGGGTCCTCCAAGTTGAACCTCCCCGCGTCCCCATCCCTAAACCTCCCCTCTCCGTACCCGAGCACCCAGAAATCGTGGCCATGCAGATGCCACGGGTGTATCTCGCTATCCCCCGCCCTGAGCGCATTCGCGTTCTGCAGGATCACGTCGACCGTGGTGTTGAACGCCAGCGTGTAGACCCCGCTCCCGTACGTCGCGTTCTGATTGGCCGCGGGGCGCATCACGTCGTAGTGGCGGCCGAAGCGGTCGTGGGGCCGCCTGCGGTCGAAAGCGTTGTTCAGGTTGTACTTGATGGCGCCCAAGTAGGGGGTGACGGGGAGGACCAAGGAGACGTTGTTGATGGCCCACTTGGTGTACCCGTCGATGAGATTCTGCGTGTTCAGGAGATGGATGGTCCGGTGGGGATGACGTGGCGGTCTAGGTGAGCCTTGGCGGGCGAGGATCTTCCTAGTGAATGATTTGCTGTAGTTGAAGTCGTTCCATAGGGGTGGGACCGGCGGTGGTTGGATTGGGAGCTTTGAGGCCGAGGTGGGGAGATAGTTGAGGATGGTTAGGCCTTGTGGAGTGTTGGGCTTTCTGGCTCTCACGCCCACTGAAATCCAGTAGTTTTGGGAGGGGTTTTGATCGGTTGTGAAGAGGACTGAATAGCTTTCGCCCGAGTAGATGTCCATGTTTGGCACGGAGAAGGGCTTCACGTAGTTGCCATCAGCCTCGACGACAACCAGCTTGTGGTTCTTTTGGCGCGTATATATGTGGAGAATAAATCAACGGGAATTTATTAGTTTTGTTGTTGGGATATTTTATAATTTCATGGGATATATCTACCTAATTTGAAAAAAGGAAAAAGAAAGCAGCCAACTACAAAAGGTGCCTTCTGAATTTATTATGGGGTTGATTTTAATATTTTTATACAGAGTGATGCTATATGGAGCAATTTGGAGCAACAATTATTTTATTAGGTAAGTAATATTGAATTACGGTTTTAACCTTATTATAATATATAAATTAAATATAGTAATAAAATCTAACATTTATATCCATATCTAATTATATATTTTCTTAAAATAACATATGTTATGTATGGTAAACTTTGACATGAATTAAATATGTAATTAATAATTTAAATAGATTATTTAAAGTGGGAGACTTTATTATTAAATAAAAAAGATCTTTAACTTACTTATGTTATATTTTTTTATATAACCATATGAAAAAAAAAAACATGTTTAATAATTAATATGTTATATATATATATATATATATATATATATATATATATATATATATATATATATATATATATGGCTAGTTAGAACTATTATTTTTTATTGTTAAATAATATGTATTTTAATATTTAGAATAAGTTCGTTAATAATTTCATAGTTACATACGTAAATAAATTCAAAACTTATTACATGCTCAACCCATATCTAATTTTAATTAATTAATTATTATTAAGAAAAATCATAATTAAATTAAATTCTATAGTAAGTCTTAGTTACATACTTAGAGAAATTCAAAAGATATTGTATTCTCAACCCATACTGGTGTCTAGTTAATATTTATTAATTATTATTACATAAATTTATATTTTTATATTTAAATTGAATTCTTTAATAATATTTAGTTGCATACTTAGATTATTGAAGTAACTCGTCATTTAATTATATATTTTTAAGTTTTATTCTAAATACAATGTATTTATATTATTAATAAATAATTAAGTTTTTTTTTTAATTAACATTATCTTATAAGTAAATTTTCTTTTAATTAAGATGAGTATTTAGATTCTTTTTCTAATTATAAATGACTTCTTATATATTTTATTAGAAGAATAAAAGAAAGTATTTAATTAGCTAAAATATTAATCAATAAAAATATTAAATTATGAATATATATATATATATATATAATATATATATATATATATATATATATATATATAAAAGCTTAAGTTAGACAAA
>BMAC01000473.1:249736-266099 GCA_014905375.1 Phtheirospermum japonicum
TATATTTATTATATATTCCTTTAAATAATTATATATATATATATATATAATTTAAAGGGATATAAATAAAAATAAAAATTTAAGTTTATAATATTACAATTATAATATATTTTAAAATAATATTATATATTTATAATAATTATATATCATTATTTATATTATATATATATATATATATATTTATATTTATAAATAATAAATATTTATAATTAATAATATATACAAATAATAATATAAGTACAAATAATGATATATATATATATATATATAATAATATATATTTATAATATCATTATTCATAAATATAATCTACATTTATAAAATAATATACTTATTATATATTTATAAATAATATTATATATTTATAATAATTATATATCATTATATATATATTTATAATATATATTTATAATTAATAATATATATAAATAATAATATATTTATAATAATATTATGTATTTATAATATCATTATTCATAAATGTAATCTACATTTATAAATATATAATGATTAATTATATATATAATTTATAGCTTAATTACATATCTAATATATATTAAAAATATATATAAACTCTCACATGTAATTGACTTGGTTGGGTTGGGTTGTGGATGGGATGGAGCGGGCTGGTCTAGGCCTGCCCAATTATTTTTTTATAATATTTTATAAATGGTGATGGATAGGATTACTGATGGGTACGTTAATTCCATCAGCAATCAATTTGCTGGCGCCAAAAATACTGACGGACAGTACCCGTCAGCAAATTAATTGCTGACGGATCCACCCGTTAGCAAACAACATTTTTTTGTAGTGAAAGAAGAAATGCAGAAAGCTAGGTTTAGAAATATGAAATCAAAAGGTTGTTATATCATTAAATACATCTCATACATCACAATGTGGTTATTTATACATGTCACTCGAACAATGTAGATCATCCAATTGTAACATAATCGTACAATATGATAAAGATACCAGCTATTTGTCCTTTATAACCGTTGTGCTCAATGATCTACTGTTGTTGGTACATGGTTGTGTTCTCATGCACATGCTGATTGATTTTTGCCATTTATCATTCCCCCTCTATTCTATGCAGGTTCCTGGAGTAACAAACAACTTATTTCTCATTCTTGCATAGAATTGTCCTGAGAGAGGTGATTCAAGCTTTATGGTTGCTTACTTATGAAAATTTATCAAAAGATCAATAGCTTGCCCGCAAGAGAACGGGGTCGCACGTAGTTTGGCAACTTGACTCGAGTCGTCTCTCAAGGAACATACAATCGGAATTTTAAATAGTTTGTTCAACACAATAACGCATACAAATTTGGGGGGGGGGGGGGGGGAGTGATTGTTTTTATTATCTAGGAATTGAAATGCATGAACCATAATTAAAACTAAGTACTCTACTTCAGCAACTCGAACATATAAACTAGAGAAATTAATCTAAGAGCTTTTGAACAAGATTAACTAGCATAAACGAACAGCAATTATCTAGAACGCAATGTAAACGAAACGAATTAACTAAACAAGAATAATAACCAAGCATTAATTAAACTAAGATCACGAATTTCATACCAAAAGTATCAAGGGTTCTAAGCATAAAATAATTCAAAAGTAATTATTGAAAAACAGCTACTTAATTGCATAAATTAAACAACGAAAGCGAATAAAAGAGTTTAGAGTACTTATTAAACTAGAAAACGCAGTAAAATCTCCAGCTAATCCGGAGAGATTGTGTAGACCTTGCCCCGAAAATTGAGTCACGAACTGACGGTTGGAACTTGGAGCTTCGCGATCCTCGAATCTTCGATCTTGATCTATATTGTGATATGGGATGTGGATGGTGTTGTTCTCGAACCAAAGGGATCAAATTTTCAGAGTATGGGAGAGAGGTATCTTCTTTTGGGACGGACTTAAAGGGGTTTATATAGTTTCCCTTAACTTGGAGCATAAGAAACCCTAAAATCCCGATTTTGGGACGTCGCGTCGATGGTGCGTCGACTGACGCGTGCCAGTGCTCGGTGTCGCCGCTGCCTGGGTGTGCGCGTCGACTGGGCGGGTGCGTCGACAGTGCATCGACTGACGCTCCTTCAGTTGACGCTTCAGCAAGTTGCGTCGACGGTACGTCGGCCCTACGTCGACTGACGCGGATCATGGCTCGCGTCGACGGAGCGTCAGTCGACGCGACAGAGCGACTTCCTCAATTTCTCGATCTTTTTGCTACTCGTTCACCGGAAAGCTCGTTCTCCATTTCTTGAACATCAACTTCATCTAATTACGCGCTGAACTCTTCCGGTTACTTAGCTGTAAGGTGAAAAACAATGAAATATCACCTAATTGCATCAATTATGATCAAAATACGGTAAAATAAGTTGGAACTATGAAAACACAAAATTAAGCTTAAATTATCCAACTTATACCAAAAACAAATAGAAAAACGTACTAAAATACTAATAAAGATAAGGACAAATCTACTCTAATCAACTACCCCACGCTTAATTGGTTTGTTCGTCCTCGAACGAACGATAGATTCAAAGTACAGGAAGAAATGAAAATTAGTCCAAGCATTGAGTCGTGTGATGCTACTTAAATGATTTTGAAAATATAGGTACATGCAATGCAACTTCAAATACTCCACCCGTATTACATTGTCGCTTCAAAATCGAATTCGTGCATCCTCACAAAAGGGAAATATATAGGGGTATACGCTCAAATCACTCGAGTCTTTTCCGCATAGGACGTGTATACACTCAAATTATTCAAATACAAGCACAATAAACAAGAACCAAAAATCAATCTCTTTTCAATCGCAAATTAAGTGTGTTATCGAACAAAGAATCGGAAAAGGTCTTTTCGGGTTGCAATGTAAGGCTCTTTGGACGGGTATGAAATATATAAGTCATGTGGCTAACTCACGATCTAACGTGATCAATAACTCACCAAACCTATTCTAATCGAGAAGCAATACGCTTCACCTCAAGAAAAACCTCACTAAACACACATAACGTAGCCTTTAAACATAGGCTATTTCTCAACTCTTTACTCTAAACCGACTTGAAGCTCAAACCACATAATCAAAATTGAAGCTCATAACTCGCTTCTTACACAAATCATGTCTTCTAAACAATAGGCTATAAAATAAAATAAATAATAAACACAAGCCTTCATTAGCGCGTAGGCAATGACTAACACAATTCACCATCCTTCTTATTTTCTTTTTCTCTCTTTTTTTTTATCCCCCTCAAATTCTGTTTTATGGGGTCTTTTTTTTATTGAAGGATGGTGATCCTTTATTACAAAAATTCATAAATTCCTTATAAAAAACTCCAAACACTAATAACCAATAAAAATTACTAACTCCTACCCCACGCTTTTAATGGGTTGTAGGGGTCGACTCAAAAATCACTCATGGCTAATTGAAATGGATTATTTGGTTATGATTGGCTCATTCAGAATTTATAGTGGCTAAAAATATATGGATATGGCCGGAATAGGGTCTTTTATGTGCCTTAACCTCATTTTCCAAGTCAACTACACACAGCGGTTTCAAATAGATCTCAAATCAAAGCTCATTCAAGTACATGCAAAGATGATAAACACTCAGGCTACTCACTGGCTTTTTGCATGAAATTTTTTGAATTGACGCTGCTTTTAAATTTTTGCGAAATCAATTGCGTCCAAGTACCATTTTACAATATATAAATAATACTTTTGAAAAATTTATGCACTTATGCACGCTCAAAGACAAAAACATCAAATCATATATAGCTAACTTCGACAGGCATGCCATACAAACACAATTTAGCGCAGAAATAGCAAACAATCACGTAAAAATTTAAAAAAATTGCACACAATTTGCAATCATACTCAACCATCCATTAACCATCCCTCCCTCTTAAAATTTCGGCAATCCCCTGATTGCCATAAATATAAAGAAAAACAAATCAAAAGAGGAAAGGAGTGGAAAAACATCCCTGAAAATTGATGGTCGAATTTCTCCAATTGAAGTCGTGCAATTGGACGTTGTCTAGAGTCTCGTGATTGGATTTTTCCTTGAACAAACCTATTAAAAGCAAACAAACAAACAAACGAAACAAAATATGAATGCGATCAATTGCCACGCGCAAGTGCCCGGTGGCACAAATTTTTGGGATTTGCAATGGCCGGATTGCGGCTCAACGTCGTAAGTGGCTGGATTGCAGCTCATCGTTATCCCTGATTGTTGTGGCTAACGGTAGGTTCAGTGGTTGATCATCATTGTTAACGCCTCGAGTGGAACTAGCGGTAAGGCCTTGCGGTAGCGAGCTACTGCTATAATCGTTAGTTGTCCAGAACAAGCGATTCTATCGTATTTTCTGCACATCAATACACACATAAACATACCACGGCAATTGACACAATGTAAAAACAGAAATAAAATAAAGAAAATAAGGAAAAGAAAATGAAAACTAACTATCGCTTGGGTTGCCTCCCAAGAAGCGCAACATTTAACGTCCTATGCTCGACGTGATTCCATGCGATCAATTTTTAGCCCGTGGGGGACCCACTAATTCTTCTTTATCACGATCGCGATTCAGCCCATGTTCCTTGTAGAAAGGTTTGATTCTATGCTTGTGGACTTGGTATCTCGACTTCTCACTCTCATCGTATAGAGTGGCAACTCCGTACTCATCCATTTCCGTTATCATAAATGGGCCACTCCATTCGGCCTTGAAATTGGTCGGTTCAAATTTACGTTCGGAATTGTAGAGCATTAGTTGACCAACCATGATTTTCGTATCATGAATCTTCTTGTCATAAACCTTGCTCGACGTCTTCTTCTTCGTCGTCCAATCCTTGATAAGCTCCTCGCCTTGTTCTTTGCACGTTTAAAATTCTTGTAGGGGTCGAGGGAAACAATTCTCGAATGATTTAGTTTCAACTCCACTTTTGGCCCGATTTTAGGTACGTCGCTCTTTTTGCATAACTCGGTACCACAACCAGCAATTCCAGCTATAACTTCTCCTATGTCAATCCCCAACAATTCGATCAATTCCTCCCCTCTCAAATGCTCCTCTTCGTCCTCGCCGTCAAACCCGCTTATAGTTGTAATGCTTTGGAGATCATGGACGCAAGAATCGATTAGATCTACAAATGAACACTCATCTTGCATAAATGATGAAGGAGTGTTTTGGATGTCTCGAAGTGAAAACGTCACTGACTCGCCTAAGACGGACATGGTCATCCTTCCTTTGTTCACATCTATTAAAGTATGAGAGGTGGACATAAATGGTCGACCTAGCAGAATAGTATGCTCTGTGCCTTCTTTTGGAACTTCGCCGACATCAAGTATGACGAAATCAACTGGAATTACAAGTTTGCCGACTTGAACTAATACATCTTCAACTATCCCAAGCGGTTGTCTAATTGATCGATCCGCCATTTGTAGTCGCATCGTAGTCGGCCTCATTGTTCCAAGGTCAAATTCTTTATATAGTGAGTACGGCATCAAATTGATCCCTGCACCAAGGTCGAGCATTCCACGTGCCGTTTGCCCCTTTCCTAAGGCAATAGTTATGCAAAAAATCCCCGGGTCTTTCTCCTTTTTGGGTAGCGGAACCTTACATATGGCGCTCAACTCTTTGGTTAATTCTACTTGTTGTGTAGTCTCCATTCTCCGTTCTCTCGCGACTAACTCCTTGAAAAATTTAACGTACGCGGGCATCGTCTTTATCACATCTAGTTACGGGAGATTAATGTTCACGTTTTTCAGTAAATTGTACAACTCCATAAACTTCTTGGAAAGGGAACATGATCATAACTAGTCGAATTCTTTGGATGGTCAGTTGCCGAATTATTCCTCATTTTTAACGCTCCCGGCATATATGGATTGGTCGATTTATGCATAAGACCGGCCGGTTTTGTTGCATCCTCTTGCGATTGGGTCTCGACTTTCTCCGTGCCTTCTTCCTTTTCTAACTCTATGCCATTATCGACCTTCTTTCCACTTCTCAGCACATGAATAGCCGAGGCGTGTTCCATTTGACTCGGAAATTTATTTTTCTCCTTCGAAAAAGTTTCTACAGTCGCGGACAATTGTCCTATAATTATATCGGAATGTCGTTGCCCTTGTTGCACAGCCTTAACAAGCTCATGACCTTGCTGTACAGCCTTGACTAGTTCATCAAACCTTGACTCGAATTTTGCATTGAGGTCTGTTATTTGCTTATTCACTTGTGAAGTTAATTGCGTGAGTTCTTCTCGATTTCGTACAGTTTCCGCTACTTGATTTTGTTGCCATACTAAAAGTTGATCATTTGCTTGCACAGGCGCAGGCGCTTGTCCGGGGCTATATGTGAAGTTTGGATGATTGGGAGGTCCTGGATGATATGTGTTTCCCGCTGGAGGTTGAGGTTGGAAATTTTGAATAGTTTTGACCTCCATTTCTTCCACTTTATCAAACACGGTTGTGCACACGCCCGCTACATGCCCTTGCAATCCACATCGTGCACATAACTCAACAGTCTTCTTCGATAATTCCTTATTCGACACCTTTGCTCTTAGGGCAGCCAACTCCTTGGTCATCTCTTGGAGCTTCATGTCTCTCTCGTTTGGCATCTCGGAGACCTCTTTGGCCATAATCGTTCGTGGTCGAGAATTAGTTTGTCTCGATTTCTCGCTCAACTTCTCAAACAGTTGCTTGGCTTCCATTACTGTCAAATACCCAAAATCTCCTCCAGCCGCTACTTCGACGTTATTTTTATAAGAGTCCAAAAGGCCTTCGTAAACAACTGATTCACCATTCCCGGAGAGTTGTGATGATGTGGGCAAGCCTGCAATAAAGATTTGAAACGTTCCCATGCTTCGTGAAATAACTCCCCGTCTTGCTGGACAAAATTGGCTATTTGTCTCCTTATATGGCCCGTCGTCTGAGCTGAGTAATACTGATTAATGAATTTGTCGCTAACCATGGGCCAGTCGATCAGAGATCTCGGTTCTAGTGAAAGTAGCCAAGATTTGGCTTTGTCCTTCATGCAGCTAGGAAAACACACCATTTGAAGGTCCTCGTGATGAAGTCCAGGAGACGGGATCCTGCTTACTTCGGCATAGAACTTTTTAGGAAAATCAATGGATCTTCGTTGGTGAGGCCATGAAATATCGGAAGATTGTTGATTATATGAGGTTTCAACTCAAAGTCTCGAGCAGTCCTTCCCAACACAATGGCGGAACTGTAGGGACCCACTTGAGGAGTTGTAAACTCTCTTTGTCTTGGCTCGCGCACTCCTGTCTTGCTTGATTATTCGGCCTCGCGTAATTTCTTTCGTACTCGTCCCTCCCATCATAGTTGTTATTCTCAAGCAAATCATTAACACGCTCGTATCCATGGTAAGATCTTTCGGAATAGTCGTCCAGAATATAGTGGTTGCGATTTCCAATTCCTCTTCCTCGTTCTTCATATTGGTCCATCTCATTTCGTTGGACATTCTCCCAATATTCTCGAGGCTGCACCGGTCCGTCGGGACGGATCGGTTCACTTCCATAGTTGTTTCTCTGTCGCATAGGTGGGTTCCTCGGTGGTTGATCGTCTTCGTTGTTGTGGGAATGGTTATCCATTTTCAGCATCGCTTCGGGGATTGGATCACAAATTAAATCGGTTGTGGAAGATGATTCGCTTCCAGGTACGTGAGGTGGTCTTGCTCGATTGGATCGATGAACGTTGTCGATAAATGGTGCAAGTTCGAGTCTAAGCGATCTTCGACCTTGCATACACTTAACAGCAGATCAAACGTATCGACTATAGAAGATGATTATACAAATAGACGGTAAAAATAAAAATAAAATGAACAAACATATTTTTTTAAAAACCTTTGCAATGTTCCCGGCAACGGCGCCAAAATTTTGATTCAAGCTTTTTGGTTGCTTACTTATGAAAATTTGTCAAAAGATAAATAGCTTGCCCACAAGAGAACGGGGTCGCGCGTAGTTTGGCAACTTGACTCGAGTCGTCTCTCAAGGAACATACAATCGGAATTTTAAATAGTTTGTTCAACACAATAACGCATAAAAATTGGGGGGGGGGGGGGGGGGTTGATTGTTTTTATTATCTAGGAATTGAAATGCGTGAACCGTAATTAAAACTAAGTACTCTGCTTCAACAACTCGAACATATAAACTAGAGAAATTAATCTAAGAACTTTTGAACAAGATCAACTAGCATAAACGAACAAAAATTATCTAGAACGCAATGTAAACGAAACGAATTAACTAAACAAGAATAATAACCAAGCATTAATTAAACTAAGATCACGAATTTCATACCAAGAGTATCTAGGGTTCTAAGCATAAAATAATTCAAAAGCAATTATTGAAAAACAGCTACTTAATTGCATAAATTAAACAACGAAAGCGAATAAAAGAGTTTAGAGTACTTATTAAACTAGAAAACGCAGTAAAWTCTCCAGCTAATCCGGAGAGATTGTGTAGACCTTGCCCAAAAATCGAGTCACGAACTGACGGTTGGAACTTGGAGCTTCGCGATCCTCGAATCTTCGATCTTGATCTATATTGTGATATGGGATGTGGATGGTGTTGTTCTCGAACCAAAGGGATCAAATTTTCAGAGTATGGGAGAGAGGTATCTTCTTTTGGGACGGACTTAAAGGGGTTTATATAGTTTTCCCTTAACTTGGAGCATAAGAAACCCTAAAATCCCAATTCTGGGCCGTCGCGTCGACGGTGCGTCGATGGTGCGTTGACTGACGCGTGCCGGTGCTCGGTGTCGCCGCTGCCTGGGTGTGCACGTCGACTGGGCGGGTGCGTCGACTGACGCTCCTTCATTAGACGCTTCAGCAAGTTGCGTCGACGGTGCGTCGACTGACGCTCCTTCAATCGATGCTTCAGCAAGTTGTGTCGACGGTGCATCGGCCCTGCGTCGACTGACACGGATCATAGCTCGCGTCGACGGAGCGTCGACGCGACAGAGCGTCTTCCTCAATTTCTCGATCTTTTTGCTACTCGTTCACTGGAAAGCTCGTTCTCCATTTCTTGAACATCAACTTTATCTAATTACGCGCTGAACTCTTCCGGTTACTTAGCTGTAAGGTGAAAAACAACGATATATCACCTAATTGCATTAATTACGTTCAAAATAAGGTAAATAAGCTGAAACTATGAAAACACGAAATTAAGCTTAAATCATCCAACTTATACCAAAAACAAATAGAAAAACGTACTAAAATACTAATAAAAATAAGGACAAATCTACTCTAATCAAGAGGCTTAGTATAGATATTTGCCCTTTGATCTATGGCTGGAACATGTCTGACTGAGATGATTTTGTTCGTAACCTTTTCTCTCGTGAAATGCAAATCTAACTCCAATTGCTTAGTCCTTAAATGATGTACATGATTTGAAGCAAGGGCAATAGCACCCTGATTATCCACCCAAACTGTGATTGGCTATACCAGATGCACTCTTAGTTCCTTGAAAAGGAGATGTAGCCACATTATTTCACAAGTATCCAAAGCTAAGATTATGTATTCGGCTTCTGTACTCGACCTGGATACATTATGTTATTTTTTTGATCTCCAGGAAATAAGATTGTCTCCTATAAAAACACAAAGTCCAGAAGTTGACCTTCTATCATCAACATCAGAAGCTCAGTTTACATCTAAGAAGGTTGTGATCCTACAATTACTGCAAGGTGTTAATTTGAGTCCATAGTTCCTGCAATGTATCACAAAATCCTTTTTACAGCTTTCCAATGTGAATCAAGGGGGTACAACATAAACTGATTTACTTTATTGACAGCATAATAAATATCAGGCCTGGTCATGGTGAGGTACTGAAGAGCTCCAACTATTTTCCTGTATTGATTTTCATTTTAAATAGGTTGACCAAAATGTTTAGATAAGGGTAGGTGAGAAACCATAGGAGTAGAAAGACTATTTGCCCCCTTCATGCCATCACTATGTAAAATGTCAGCAGCATATTGTTTTGACTAAGAAATAAGCCATCAGCAGTTTGAGAAACCTGAGTTCCAAGAAGAAAATTGAGGGAGCCAAGGTCCTTGATGGAAAAGTGGGACCTGAGTTGTTGAACAAAGAGATCAATTTCCTTGTTGTGAGTGCCTGTGATGATAATATCATCAACATAAGTCATTACCAAGAGATAAGATGTATTAGAGTGTTATGATATAAAGAGATGTATCAGCTTGAGAGATATGAAAGCCCAATTAGAGTAAAACATCACCAAACTCGTTGGATCAGTCCCTGGATGCCTGCTTAAGACCATACAAGGATTTAGGCAACTTACAAACTAGAGGAGGACTGGATATTTGCTCAAAACCAACAGGTTGTTCCATATAAAGCCCACTGTCAATATTTCCATTAAGGAAGGCTTTGTCAACATCAATCTGTCTAAAGCTCCATCCAAAGGTCAAGGCGAGAGATAGAATAACTCTTATTGTTCCTGGCTTGATGACAGGACTAAATGTCTCAATATAATCCCAACCTGGATCTTGATTGTAGCCTTTAACAATTGCTTTGTGCCTAGTAATGTCACCATCGGGGTTCCTCTTGATCTTATATACCCATTTGCAACCTATAAATTTCCTGATAGGGGGAACAGGAACCAAACTCCAGGTTTTATTTTTTATCAATGCCCGATATTCATCGTGCATAGCAGTCTGCCAGGCTGGGATAGCCAAGGCCTCATGAGCAGAGCGAGGCTCAGTAACCTCTAAGTATGTGGTGAGTAGAACTCTAGGTTTGTGAATTCCAGCCTTTGATCTGGTGATCATCTGATGTGTACATGCAGCTTGATGAAAAACATTAGGAGCAACAGGATATGTAGAAGAATGAATATTCTCAATTGGTAAATCTATAGTAATAGTGCCTCCAGGATTAGATGAATTAGATGATGTGGAGGGTGTAGAAGAGGTATGCATGGCAGGAGGAGAGCGACTTGGTGTATGAGAAGGAGAATGGTGTGTTGGCATATGAGTGAGTGATGATATAGTGACTAAAGGAGCTACAGGTGTAGGTGAAACTGGAATAATATGTGGAGAAGGTTTATTTGTGTGATAGGGAAACTTAGATTCCTCAAATAGCACATGCGTGGTAATTATTAATTTCTTAGAAGGTAGTAAAACCTTGTAACCTTTGTGATAGGTACTGTAGCCTAGAAAGACAGCAGAAAGGCTTCTACGTTCAAGTTTGTGAGCATTATAAGGCCTAAGTAAGGGATAGCAAAGGCAACCAAAGGTTTTCAAAAAGTGATAATCAGGTTTGTGGCCAGTTAGAGATTCTAGAGGTGTTTTATAGTGCAGAAGTTTGATGGGTAATCTGTTAATAAGAAACACACCACTTGTAAAAGCTTCGCCCCAGTATAAGAGAGGAATTTTGGGCTGAGATATGAGGGATAAACCTACTTCCACTATTTGCTTGTGCTTTCTTTCAGCCAAGCCATTTTTATGTGGGGTATGAGGGTATGATACTCTGTGTCGGATTCCATACTGAGCAAGAATAGGTCTTAAGGCCCGAAATTCACCTCCTCCATCAGCTTGTAAGGTTTTAATCCTATAATTAAACTAGTTTTCAATCAAGGCCTTAAAGTGTATAAAGGCTGGCTTGGTCTCTGATTCTTGTTTCAAAGGGTAGAGCTAAGTAAATCTAGTGAAGTGATCAATAAAACTAACATAATATTTGAAACCAAAGTGAGAGGTAACATGATCTGGTCCCCAGAGATCACTATGCACTAGATCAAAAGGGTGATTAAAAGTGGTAATGTTGTCAGAGAAAGGAAGTTTGTGCGCTTTAACTTTAAGGCATGCAGAACATAAAGAATCGGCTTTATTATCAATAAAAGAAACATTACAATATTTGAGTGCCCTCTTAAAGATATCAAGAGAGGGGTGACCCATCCTAGAGTGCCAAATGGTTAAATCTAGACCCTTAGTTATTCTAGCTGAAAAGGCTGAAGGATGATGTACACTAGATTATTGACGCTGAAGGTGGGTGGTAGGAGCTTGAGTGTGTTGTTGAAGGTGAAAACTGTAGAGACCATCCTTAAGACTCCCTTGGAGCAGTGTTGCCTTTGTTGCTAGATCCTTCACTAGACACACAAATGGATGAAATTCAAAGAAAACTTGACTATCTTGAGCAAACTTAGCCACAGTGATGAGGTTTTTGGTTATAGCAGAAGTATGTAAGAGATTGTTTAAAAGGAATGAACATGGATTTGTTTGTAAAGGATACATTACCACAGAAGAGCCAATATGAGAAATATCCATACATGATCCATTCGTTGTCTGAACACTGTCATGGCCTTGATAGTCTGATGCCATGTTCAAATTTCCAAAGTCATAGGTAAGGTGATTTTGTAGCTCCTGATTCTGGATACCATTAGCTGTCTTGACTGCTCTCTAGTCCTGTATTTTCAAAACTAGCCATGTGAGCAGAGGGGGAGGCATTAGTGTTTGACTAATTTTTATTGTAGGATGTAGAGGTGTAGTTCATGTCAAGTCTATAATAGCATTTGTTTGCAGTGTGGTTATTGTAACAACAGATCTGGCATTTAGGCCTGCTATTACAAGAAATTCTACCTCCTCTTCCACTAGGACTATTTCCATCTCCTCTTGAATAAGAACCTCTTCCTCTAGATAAGTTGTTTCTGCTTCTACCACTCTGATTGTTGAATCCCATCCCGTTTGCCTGAGATTGAGTGGCCAAGTTTACAGAAAAATGAGAGCTTTCTGTGCCTACAAGCTAATTGTTGTTCTCAATCCCTTCAATTCGACTCTCATAAGAAAGCAAGGCAGCATAAGCCTCCATAAGACTGCAATCTTTAGATCTGGTGGTGGGAGATACAATGATCGGATCATATTTAGGTCCAAGCCCAGTGAGTAAGTGCAAACTTGATTTGTCTCTTTAATGCCTTCATCAACAATAACAATCATATCACATATGGATTAAACCTTGTTAAAGTAGTCTCTGATGGACAGGCTTCCCTTTTTGAGAGTTTGAAGCTGTAATTTTAACTACATGACCTTATCAGAGCTCTGAGTGGCAAGTAATCCTTTTAAAGCATCCCAAATTTGTTTGGCACTTCTTAATCCAACGGTTGTCACAAGGAGATTTTCTGAAAGTGATGATAAGAGCCAAGAAGAAATGAGTTGGTCTTGTTTGATCCAATTAATGTAAGCTGGATTTAATCTTGGTGTTTCACCATCTTGTCCTGTAATTAATTTTCCAGGGACAATAATGCCACCTGTAATGTAGCCATCCAATCCATAACCTCTGAGAGTTGTCAGAACTTGGTGCTCCCATAGCAGATAATCATTGTCACTTAGCATGACAGTGACAAGCCGAGTCTCCAGCTGGATGACAGGTTCCAGTGCATTAATGTTATTATTTATAGGAGTTGCAACCATGAAAACAACTAATAAGAGAATAAAGGAGAAGCTTTTAAAGAAAAGGATGGATCAACGGCTCTGATACCATAAAAAGAAACTGCAAAGCCATGAGTAAAAAGAAGAAATGCAGAAAGCTAGGTTTAGAAATATATAATCAAAAGGCTGTTATTTCATTGAATACATCTCATACATAACAATGTGGTTATTTATACATGACATTAGAACAATCTAGATCATCCAGCTGTAACCTAATCGAATAATAGGATAAGGATGCCAACTATTTATCCTTTCTAGCCATTGTGCTCAATGATCTGCTGCTGCTGGTGCATGGCTGTGTTCCCATGCATATGCTGACTGGTTTTTGTCATTTATCATATAGTACAAAGATTGATATTTATCACAATGGATGAACATTTATAAGAATAGATATGAATATTTTTATCACAACCTTGTGGACATTTTTATTTCTATTACGTGTTTATAAATGTACCTTTATCACAGTGGAGGGAAACAATTATAGTGAAGATGTCATTCCCATGTGATCGATGATTTCTCGACGCTCTAGAAATCGTCTCCGCAATAGTACGGAGTCGACTGTAGATGCGGTGAGTTGTCCCGAGTCGTGTCTCTCGAGGATGGATGTAATCGGCGTTCGGTTTTCTTTATCGTTCTTATTGTCGGTTTTTGATTAAACTAAATTAACCTAGAAAGCGATAATTATTTTTTTTCGGTTTTATAGCTAAGATTTGAATTTGAAATTTGAGATTTTAAAAACATTAAAACATTTAAAGGAAATTAAAGCTAATATTAAAAACGATCAATTTAAACTAATTAACTTATTAAAACTTAATAATTTGAATTAGGGAATTGGAGGGAAAATTAAAGTCAACTTATTTGAATAAGTCAACATAAGTACTTAACATTAATTAAGGGATTTAAAAGAAGATCTTTGACAACTTATACTAAATTAGAAATTGATTGCAACTTAACAACTTAAAAGATAAGTTCATAAGCTAGAAAGRTAGAAAATAAAGATAAGGAATTTAAATGATCAAACAACCACAAAGCAAGAATCAAACTTCAACATAAGATTAAGATAAAATAACATGGAATTAAAGGAAAGAAGTTACCAAATGTACTTGATTACACAGAAAGCCTGACTGAGAAAAAGCTTGGAAGCTGATGGTTCTTCACAAATGATACTTAAAATAAAGCTTGAAGATGAAATAACTAAGATCTTAACTTCACTAATCTATATCTAATTCTTAGAATTTATAGGAATTAAAACTAATTAAAAAGATGAAAAGCTGCTTTTTGGTTTTTTGGAGGAGCTTCCTGGGGAAGAAGCTGTCCAGCTGCAAGTTGTTTTTGTTGTTGTGARGTCTGATGGCTAATATCCTCAAAATTTCTGCTTTTCAGTCGATCGACTGAAAAGCAYTCGATCGACTGGCAGTCGATCGGTGTTGTCGGCAGTCGATCGACTGCCCCGTCAAATTTGGCCTGAAGCCCTGTAATTCAGTCGATCTCGGGGGCTCAGTCGATCGACGGCAGTCGATCGGCCAAGTAGGCAGTCGATCGACTGCCATGTCAAAAACTTCAAAATTCGCTGYAATCCAGTCGATTTCATCCGGTTCAGTCGATCGACTTAAAGGTCAGTCGATCGACTGATCATTCAGTCGGTCGACTGGATTCCAGCGCCCGGCTCGATTTTTCGTCRTTTTCGCGTCCGCCGGTTTATCGAACCTCGTCCGTTGCGCCTCCTTGCTTTGTCTGTCCAATCCCGAGTCGAGTATCGACGATTCCAATGAGCGTGTGCCCCGCTTGGACGTCCTACGGCCAAGAAAAACGGAAACGTAAAAAAACTACGAAAATAAATAAGAAAAACGTACAAAAACTAAGAAAATCTAGAAATACGAAAAACGGCCTACCCGACTCCTAAATCAACAAAAAGCAAGCGAAAAACACGCAACGTGAAACAAAAACGAAAAGGAAAATATGTACAAAAAGATGCAAATCAACCACCCCACACTTAGAACGGTTGCTTGTCCTCAAGCAAAACTAACGTATAATTACAAAACTACCCCCGACCAACCCTAGGCTAATGCACAAAAATAGTTCGAGACGTCGTACGCTACGTTGTTTGTTAGCTTCGGCTAAAAGGTCGACAATGTGATTTGCTAAGAAAAATTTAGATCGACTTCCGAAACCTAAAAGGACTTAAACGATCCAACGAGTCGGTCTCCCCGTCCTTGCCCCGGCTAAGGTCTATCCACGCTCGAACCTTTAATCGACTCCCGACTAGCCAAGATCATCAAACACTTCTCTTTACAAAAGT
Organism: Phtheirospermum japonicum; assembly: GCA_014905375.1. Classification (NCBI taxonomy): domain Eukaryota; kingdom Viridiplantae; phylum Streptophyta; class Magnoliopsida; order Lamiales; family Orobanchaceae; genus Phtheirospermum; species Phtheirospermum japonicum. Next base: position 265,462 of record BMAC01000473.1, read on the forward strand.
ATACTAAAAATCGAAACAAATCGAAAAACGTGCTATACAATAACTTCAAGGATTTATAACGTATCCTTGTTTATTCATCTTTTTTCGTATTTTTCTTTCTTTTCTTTTTTTTTTATGTACCGTAGACGTGAGGTACTTGCAACGATAATATAAAAATACGAGGCTATCAAATGACTCCGATCAAATAACTTTCGAATTTTTTTTCGATCGAGCACGTGGAGCAATTGATGACTCCAATTTACAAACAAAAACCTATAGAGAGTGTTTAATGACGAGGGCTAGTCGAGGCACTAGTTCCAAACGAGCACAAGGATAGCACGAAGCTAAAACCGATCGGGGATCCCAACAAGTTAAAACCACCCAAATCCACTAAATTCGATCGACAATCTAAATATCTTAACAAATCATAAAAACCGCGTCACTTCGCCAAGGGTCCAAACAACAATATCACACACGTTTCTCAAACTAAAACAAACAAGCATACGACGAAATGAAAAAAACCTAGGACGATTCTAACCACCCCACACTTAAAACCTAGCAATGTCCGCATTGCGTAATTAAGCTAAAAAAAGCGGTAAAAAGTTGTAGGGTAAAGAAAACGCCCCTATCTCCGGGCTCGTGTCGTCGTGGTTGTGCAA
>BMAC01000473.1:273128-323430 GCA_014905375.1 Phtheirospermum japonicum
GGTACGGCGTGGAGGACTTATGTAACCCCCCGGGAAGCTGATGGTTCTTCACAAATGATACTTAAAATAAAGCTTGAAGATGAAATAACTAAGATCTTAACTTCACTAATCTATATCTAATTCTTAGAATTTATAGGAATTAAAACTAATTAAAAAGATGAAAAGCTGCTTTTTGGTTTTTTGGAGGAGCTTCCTGGGGAAGAAGCTGTCCAGCTGCAAGTTGTTTTTGTTGTTGTGACGTCTGATGGCTAATATCCTCAAAATTTCTGCTTTTCAGTCGATCGACTGAAAAGCAGTCGATCGACTGGCAGTCGATCGGTGTTGTCGGCAGTCGATCGACTGCCCCGTCAAATTTGGCCTGAAGCCCTGTAATTCAGTCGATCTCGGGGGCTCAGTCGATCGACGGCAGTCGATCGGCCAAGTAGGCAGTCGATCGACTGCCATGTCAAAAACTTCAAAATTCGCTGAAATCCAGTCGATTTCATCCGGTTCAGTCGATCGACTTAAAGGTCAGTCGATCGACTGATCATTCAGTCGGTCGACTGGATTCCAGCGCCCGGCTCGATTTCTCGTCCTTTTCGCGTCCGCCGGTTTATCGAACCTCGTCCGTTGCGCCTCCTTGCTTTGTCTGTCCAATCCCGAGTCGAGTATCGACGATTCCAATGAGCGTGTGCCCCGCTTGGACGTCCTACGACCAAGAAAAACGGAAACGTAAAAAAAACTACGAAAATAAATAAGAAAAACGTACAAAAACTAAGACAATCTAGAAATACGAAAAACGGCCTACCCGACTCCTAAATCAACAAAAAGCAAGCGAAAAACACGCAACGTGAAACAAAAACGAAAAGGAAAATATGTACAAAAAGATGCAAATCACCATGTATAAATGTATGATACAAATAACACCCGAATTTATCTAATAGTTTATTGTACTCATGAATTATGTGATATATATATATTATATATATATACACTCACACACACACTCACATATAGATACATATCAACTTGGCAAGAGTAGGCATATGTATCGATCGTGAATATGTCTTAAATTGTGTGGGCCCGAATCAGCTTACAAAAAGAACTTAAAAAATGTAAGCTCACGGTGTACCGTGATCTCACACGCATATAACATGAATTGACCACTGAGTTCATACCGTTTTGTATTTAAAAAAAATTATTCAAAAGTCTCAGCTGACGGAAAACCGTAAACTCACACCATACACGCATATATCGTGAATTGACCACTGAGGCCATATCCTTAGACTTGTGTGAATGTGTAGGTAAAGGGATCGAGTTCCCTTGTATGGATGTGTAAGACCATACATTTTTTTGTCAAACAAGAAACTCATACTTATTTACTCTCCTCATCCAAAAAAATAAGTCATATTACTATTTCGAGTGTAGAAAACACGGCTTGTCATTACATTAAATATGTAGTTAAGTTTTCATTTACACACACACACACTTTATTTAGTTATATCAAAATCACAATACTTCATTTTCTTAAACTAAAATTTACGAAACTCAAGTAGATAATAAACAAATAATTAATTAATCATAAGAGTGTAAATTAAAATTTGTATTAATCAACTTTTTACTTAAACTATGTGAATTATCGTGAGTCTATTTTTGGGATGGAGAGAGTATAAGCTTATATAATTTGTAGTAATGTTGTGAGATCGTTTGTTATATCTTTTAAGTATATATTCATACTTTCAATTATATTTCTTAAAAAAACTAAAATAGTTATTTTGAAAAGTGTTAATTTTTCATCTTAAAATTATGAATATTTGCTTGAAAAGTATGCTGCCACACGAGAGAGTTACCGTGTTACTACAAAATATCAAAAAATACCATAGCGTCAAATTGTCGGCAAACCTATCGGTTAAGGGTTTACCAATGGTACTGCCGATGGGTATTACTCGTCAGCATGTTCAATGTCGATAAATCAACGTCGACGATATTTTTTACCCGTTGGCATTTTTACAGACACAATACCGATGCGTAAGGCCTATCGCGACACACCTTGATTGCTGATCGATTTCAGTGATATATGCTGATGGATCACTGATGGGAAGAGGCCCCATCAGTGAATGCCGACGAGTTTTTGATGTCGGTGAGTTCCGACGGGGTTCTCATGTCAGTAAATACCGACGCCCACCACCCATTGACACTCTCAAGTTAAAAATTTATCGATGATCACAAGCACATCGACATTTTTTTTTATTGTACATGTTTATATTACACTGTTCATATTTTGGAGGTGCCAAAAAATTAAAATCAAATATAAAATATAAATTCCTGAAATGTATACGTACGGTTTACATAAAATATAAAATATAAATATTTAAAACAAAATATTTTTTAATTTCTAACACTACTTCTCTATTGGAGGATTAGATGGAGGTTGCTGAGGCCGAGACTGAGCGACCTCCTCCACCACTTACTGCTGGAGCATCGCCTGGATCTCTAACCATTATCGCGCATGCGCCTCGTGGAGCTTTTGCCTACTTAGCTGAGGGTGCACCGACTGTCCATAACTGATTTAACATAGTGATTAGAGACCGTAAACAAGAATCCATCTTATCCTAAGGATTTCTGGGGCTTGGAACAAGAACACTTAAAAACATGTATTATTGTTTCATACACATCTATAGAGACAAGTTTTATGGTGTGACTATCACCAGCCATGAGAAATTGCGCACCTAAACTTCCAAATGGTTTAAAACCATTTGTGTAAAGACCACATCTTACATTTCTACTTTCAGCGGCAAACTCTAAATGAGTTTGATTGAAATAATTCTAAGCCTCTGAATCTGACGGGTGACGCATTACACCAACATCAACGATGTGTTTTGCATGCCACCTCATGTCCTTTGCAGTTGCTGTAAATGTGTATAATCTTTGAAAATGTGAAGTTAATGGAAAATAATACATCTTGTGTGTAATACTGGACCTTCTATCATTTTGCTTTTGCCTACTTAGCGGGTTAAACCGAGGTTGATTACAAAATTTGTAACTCGACAAATGAAATCGTCTCTCCAGTAGATCATACAACTGTTCAAGCAGCAATCACTACAAAAAGAAACTCGTGGATACCGACGGACCATTTCCGTCGGTAAAAAAATTACCGACGGACTACCGACAAACATCAATTTTGTCGGTATTTACCGACAGATCTTAATAATTAAAAAAATACCGACAGACATTTTTCCGTCGATAATTAATTTTATTTAAAAAAATAAAATTACCGACGGATTATAATCTGTCGGTAAATTAAATTAAAAAAATATATTATGGGTAATTTTAAAAAAATTATCAACGAATTATGGGTTGTATCAGTAAATTAAATATTAAAAAGATAACTTTTACTGACGGATGCTACCCGTCAGTAAATTCCATCGTCATTTTCATGTTCTTTTGTAGTGAATCTGTTTTCTCGACCGGTAAGCCCACGCTCCTTAATAACTTCTCGTTATAGTAGAAGTTATCTTATATGTGATTGTCTTTCGGCACAACCACTTGGATTAGATCAAATACTTGATTATAACACTTTTGAGACATGAGATTTTCTAACTTAGGGTCATGATTCAGACAACTAGAGATAATTGCGAATGCTTCTCTGCGTCCGGGATACAAAGTTTGATTTCCAACTCTCAAAATATCGTAAAACTACTGGGCCTCATTATTCGGCGATTCTTCTACATCAACAACCACATCAAAGTTGGGACTGGCTGTATCGTGGACCATATCGATATAAGTATTTGAGGATTCTTCAGAAGAGGCGTTAAATGATCCTCCAACATGAACCTCAGGGTCTACATGATACGTTGAGCCAAGATTTTTTTACCATGGAAAGCCCAGATATAGTAATGTGGTACAAATTCATTTTTAAGAAGGTGATACTTGATCCCGTTTAAATCATTTGTAACTACAATTCCTACATTTAGTATGTATGACTACAAGGACACTTCAATTTTCCGCGTCCTTTATTGCATGATGTGTGAGTGCAAATTGAAGGAAACTCTCCACCCCTTCCAATACGCATTGGACAGCTCGTCCACCCTCTGTTTGTACATCCAACTACTATCAGAACTCATCTTATGATATCCTGATTATGATTAATTAATATATAATTACAAACAGTGAATGATATAAGATGACTGAGATATAGATAGGCCAGCGACCAACGTGAGGGTGTATATATATAACGATTGAGTTTTTGGTAAGGGCCTATCCTATTCAAGAATGTGATTTTCAATAAGACAATTATCTTAGTATGTGTTCTTGAGGATTTGGAAATTTCGGCAGCACCTCTTCTTAGTTCTCTAAGTATACATATATTGCAGTGCACCCGAAAATAAATGAGAGATAGAAATCGAAATTCAAAAGTTCACAAAATACATATGGGCTAAGATAATCACATTACAATCACATTCTCAAACTGTCCAAATACGCGGATAAAATTCAAAATATAGTATCAAACTCTCTATTTGATACCAAATTCTGAACGGGCGTCTAAAGTCACCAAGTTTTAAAACCTTTTAAACTACCACCACATTTCAAAACTTCTTAAAATCCATTATTGTAGGGATAAAATCTCTCATTCGGCTCCGTACACCACGTCATTACTAACCTCACCACAACACCAACAAATCACAAAACCAAACAATAGGAACACAAATAAATCCGCAAATAATCATACAAATAAACAACATATATAGAAATAATTCGCCTCAAAGCTAACCCTGATTTTTGAAATAATTCATCATTATCTAAATAATTACAATTGAAACCTAGTTTTTCGAGATAATTGCTAATTCGCCTCAAAACTGACCCTAATTCTGAATTAATTCTAATTATCTTGATAATTACAATTGAAACCTAATTTTTAAAAGGGGTAATTATTCTTGCCCATCAAACTATTGTGTTTTTCACTATTTACCATACAAACTATTATTTGTGATAAACCGCCATACAAATTATGCACGATTTGCAGTTTGACCCCTGAACCGAAATATTTGTGGTTTTGTAATCAAAATCGAATGATGTGGCACAATTCGGTTGCACCACGTCATCTGGTTTTGATCACAAAACCACAAAAGATCTGATTTAGGGGCAAACTGCAAATCATGCATAGTTCGTATGGCGATTTGTCATAAATAATAGTTTGTATGATAAACTGTGAAAAATGCAATAGTTTAGGGGGCAAAAAATAATTAACCCTTTTTAAAATAATTGCTAACTCACCTCAAAAGTAACCCTAATTTTTTAAATAATTCTCAATTGTCCAAACATTGAAACTCTATTTTTGAAATAATTGCTAATCTGCCTTATATCTAATCTTAATTTTCAAAATAAATCATAATTATCTAAATTATTACAACTTAAACTAATTTTTGATTTAATTCCTAACTATACTTGAAACTAACCATAATTCCAAAATTCAAAACCCAGTTAACCCTAATTCAACATAAATTGCACCTTACTCATTCAAAATCCTAAACAAATTATACACCAATTTAAATTAAAAAATAAAAAAGGGAGAACAAAAACTAACTTGGTGGTTAGCTTGCTGGAGCAGCGGTGACTGGAGGCTGCACACGGTAGTGGTTGCGAGAGGCGTGCGGCAGTGTGGCGGGGTGGTGGTGACCAGATGTGCTGGCGGCATGGCGAGCTGGGCGGTGGTGAGCGTGGGTTGGGATGAGCAGTGGTGGTGAGCGTGGGCGGTGATCGGCGGTGGCTTTGGCTTCGTCTCTCCCTCTCATTTCTTTTCTTAAGTTTTTCGTTTCTTTTTGAAATGGTCGGGGATATATTATTAAGGTTTGGCCGACGATCGTAAGTGCCTGAGCATGTTCTTTTTTTTATTATGCTGGCGGGGTAATGTCATCGACAAGTATTTTTTTTAATATACCGATGGGCTTTAGCCGTTAATGTGGAATGTTGTTCGTGTCCCATCGACATTCATATCAGTAATTTGTGGCGCAGACGTCATTTCGCTGATGGGATGCTGACGGCGGTTTCAACGACGTGTTGTGCTCGTCGGCATTGTTTCTGGCATTGGAAACCGTCGACAATTAATCAAAGTACGCCAACAGATATAGCCCGTTGGTAATGATCGTCGCCATCCTCCGATTTATTATTATTATTATTATTATTATTACTATTATTATTATTATTATTATTATTTGTGTGTGTAGTGGTGACGCCACACAAAAGTTTTTGCATTGTATAATAGGGTACGGATATCGACGTTCAGATTTTTATGAGTTCCACCAATATTTTAAATTTCAGGGTGTTCAAATGAAATTTCAAACGCATTAAAATTAGGACATCACTATGCCTTCACAACATCATGCCCCCACCCCCCGCATTTACATCCGTTGACCTCCTAATATGAGAAACCAAATTTTGATCTAATGATTTTTGTCAAGGGAATAATGGTAACTTGAATGTATTGTAGAAGTTCCTTAAAACTTCAAATATTAAACATGTGTAATTAAAACAATATTTAATTTCATTCGAATACTATGAAGTTTAATACATGAGATAAAATTATAAAATTTTAGGGTGTCAATATCCGCTACCTAAACAAACTTCATGTTTATAATGTTTAACTAAATTTCAAATATTATAAAGAAAGCATATATTGACTAGTGATGGCAATTTCGGCCCGACCCGCCTAGGCCCGAGCTAATTGGGGCGCCCTGCCTCGTGCCCCGCGGCGGGACGGGGCGATTCGGGTACCACTTCCGCCCCGCGGTTACCCGCCCCGCCCTACAATATTTTTATTTTTTTAATATTTTTTATATGTTGTATATATATAGTTTATATGATTATTTATATTTTTATACACTTAATATTATATTTAACATTTATGCACTGATAATAATATTTTTTATAAATAATATACATTAATAAAATAAAATAAATGATAAATAAACTTATAAATAAGCTAATAAATGTATAATAAAATTTATTTTTTTTTGGTTTATTATTGTTTTTATTAAATTTGTAGTGTTATGTTTAATTTTTATAGTAATATATTTGATTTTTTGTATTAATAATAATTGATTATATATATATATATATATATATATATATATATATAGGCGGGTCGCCCCGACCCGACCCGTGAGGTTGACGGGGCGAGTCCGGGTCTTGTAGTACCCGCCCTGAGCCGCCCCATTGCCATCCCTAATATTGACGTTTCGAATTTTTATAAACTCACCATATATTTTAAGTTTTATAGTTTTCATATTAGATTTTTAAATATTATACTAATATTCAATTAAAATTCTCATTCTCAAATTCTCATTCGAACACTTTAAAAATTCTATTTTATTTTTGGAAAAAAAATTGTAACCATCCTGTACTATACTCGTTTTTTGGGTTTGCATTCTAACGTTTTTTTTGTAATTTAATGCATCCTGTACTTACACAAAATTTTGAAAGTGCATCATCCGACTGACCGGAACTCACCTGGACTCGCGAGTGAGGTTGCATATTTTTAAACCCGTATACTTCAGGATGCATATATCAAAACTCACCTGTACCTTTTGATTTTCAAGATTTAATAAATTTTTGGTTTTGAATTTAATTTTAATGTATATTATATCAAATTAATATATATATATATAAATAGGGAACTTCTACGGTGCCTTAACGACACCATTTTTCACTTAATGGTATTTACTAGGGACCATTAGATCAATTTTAGTCTTTTTAGTTTAAAAAATCTATGGTTGTAAATGCAGGGGGCGGGGGGCATGGTACCCTTAAAGACACCGTAAAGTTTTTCATATTAACAATCTAAGTTTAATAGATAATATTTTTATGTCTATATAATATAATTTTATTTACTTGTCAATTTATATTATTGTCTATGATAAAATAATATTCGTATCTTATTTTATTTTTAATAAGAAAAATATAAATTGACAAGCAAATGAAATTATAATAATTCAGATTATGTTTATATGACAATATTTATAACTTATGTAAGTTTTAACATGTATTATTCAACTTTCTTTTTCTCTTGCATTACTAAATCATCTTGTATTAGTTTTCTTGTATATTAAAAAAATAAAAATCTTAATCATGTGTATTTATCTTGTACTTGTCAAACGTACTTCTCATCATAAACAATATTAATTTGATATAAAATACCTTGAAAATAGATTTAAAACAAAATCAGTTATTAAATTTTAAAAATAAAAAAGTTTTGGTAAGTTTTGATAAATGCATCATATATTATACTAGTTTGATAAATGAATCCTGCAGTATATGAGTTTGAAATGATGCAATCTCATTCGCGAATTCTGGTGAGTCGGGGCGAATTGGCTGACGAGAGGATGCATTTTCAAAATTTTGGGTAATATATGATGCATTAAAAAAAAAAACAAAAAAAAAAAACAAAAAAAAAACGTTAGTATATAAACCAAAAAAATGCGTATGATGAAGGATGTATATAATTTTTTACCATTTATTTTTTAACTTCTGCGTTTAATTTTAACCATCTTCGTCTAAATGGCGGCAAGTATTTTATTCCTAAGCAATTCCTATTTCTGCGTGTGTGTTAGCTGTTTTCCATTTTCTTCTCTGTGTTGTTCTTGGAAAATAATTGATTGTAGAAACAAATTTCAGATCCTAGACTACAATGGGTGTTTCCGGTGGCATTGGTGGGAAAGAATTGTTCTTCGATCGCCTGCGACCGGCGGCATGGGTTTCAGCTGCAACTGCAAACAATCATCATTGACTTTCAGAAAATCATCGGTCTTTATGGCGCCCCCATGGATCCGCAAACCCTGTAAATTTGCCATACTATATTCATATTCTTTCTGCAATAATGATTAATTTTCGCTTAGGGCTGAAAAATTGTTTGCATATCGTAGAGCTGAGTGCGAATTCTAATTGTCTCTTAAATTCCTGTGTGTATTTGATTACTAACTAGAACAGAGAGAGTGTGTGCATTATGTTAGGGCAATAAAACAGTTTATTTCTGAAAGATTGTCCATTCACATGCTCTTGGCATTAGCCTTGGTGCTTTGTCACTTAGGTTTCGCTGAATAGGGAAATTAATATTTAGAAGCCTGCTTCATGTTATTGTGATGATCGATTTTCTATTTTCTAGTTCTTTTCGTATTGGGGGAGCCTGTAGATTATGCTGGCAAATGAGAGTGATGGGTTAAAAGAACATAATGCTCAACTGTTCACCCAAGTGTTCTTTTCTTTGAATGAAAATTGAAAATTAACTATTCAATTTTGGTTGAGAAGACTTCTGTGAATATTTAGATACTAATGTAAATGGAGAAATCTTAATCCCTTTGTTGATGTTTGGCTTGTTTTGTTTATTTGTTGGGTTATGTCCAATTGAAGGTATCAGATGCTTGTTCTTCGAATCAGCTATTTGAAGAGAGGGATATGAAGCCTGAGAGTGTTGGTCAGCATGTATTTGCATTCCTTACGAGAAAGGGTAGGTAAATGTGTTCCATAGTGCATATCGTGTTGGGTTTAGATTCAAATCGTTGCTAGAGCTGATATTATCTGGAGTTATGTTAAATAAAAAGTCACATGTGTAGGTCAAGTGTAGATGATGACGAGCTAACACATTTATTTATTTATTTTATTTTACTATGCGTTGACCAATTTCTCTCGTTGATTTGTTCTATTGCCCCTTTGTTTTTTTTGTATGAATGTTTGAACACAACTTACTGTCATTTGGAGTGGGAAAATTTGTTTTTCTTAAAACATTAATTAGGAACTTCAATTAGGTAAAGAACTATTTAATTTTCTTTTCTCCATTTTCTGGTATAGATTGGCTCCACAATTTTTGCCAGCCTGTTCTTGTTGGATTTGGTGATGAAGACAAATCCTTTACCGCACACTCTAAACTCCTTGGGGCAAAGGTACGTCGCTCCATTTAATTTCTTTTCCCTAACTAAAATTAACAAAGCCAAATGCTTTATTTCATTGACCCACCCAAAAAGAAAATTCAAAAAAATTCAGGGATATACCATAAACATTTAAATGTTTATTGTTTTGTTTATTATATGTTTAACTCTCAGTGGGTATATAATAAAGTGATAAAGAAGTTAATTCATTCATATCTTCACGGAATTTTTTTGCTTCTTAAAAAGCTTAAATATCACTGTAACCCTTAGAATCATACAGTTAAATTACAAGTCAACGTAACAAGATTACATGACCTGAATTACTTGAGTCGCACAATTGAATTACGTATATCTAAAATCATTGTGTAGCAAAAATTTATAAAATCCAAATCAAATTCGAAAATCTTTAAACCAACTACAATCTGATCCGTCTTATTTAATTCCTTCTGTTCCATTCTCAGTCAACGGTAGTACTGCTATAAATATCAGCATCCATACACGGAAATGGCATTGTTTTAAGGCACTGAGTTGCGGATATTTTCTCCCATTGGAAACTGAAAACTTTAGTGTTCCATTTCTGGCATTAGTTTTATTTCCTCCTTTGTGTCCCTCAGGTATCTGCAATGCTACTGTTACAATCGCTTAGTGTCCATTCTTTAACACTAATTCTACTCACTTTTATTTATATTTATTTATTTAATCTCGTAAATATATTTTTTTAAATCCAATTTCTGAACATGAAGATCTCAATATTTATTCTCTACAACCAATCGTTATTACTGAATTCCTTTTTTGTATTTGCGATGTTGATAACTTTTAAATGAGCTCTTTCAGTTGACAACATTTATGAGGTTAAAAATGTTTTATTGGAAAATTTTAAGTCCATTGACATTGGAGCTTCTTTTGTTTTCTTTTTTTTTTTTTTTTGACACCAGGAAAAGCGGCTGCTATGGCATCGAGCAATATGGACAATTTTGAATTGTTGTTCAAGCAGATGGGTGAGTCTAATGACGTGGCCTTGTTAAATGACGGGTTTCCGATTTCCTCAAACAGTGATGACTGTGTAATTTTGGATAGTGACCCGAATAAAAAACCCGTGTTGGTGGTGAATGGCAGGGAAGACGATGATTTGATAATTATCGGTGAGAAGGGTGAGGTAATGAGATGTCATTGGTTACCTAGTTGAGACCTTTTTATTGCAATATTTACTTTTTAATCCAATGCCTGGTAAATATGTATTGGATAATTGCTTAAACAAATGTGCCCAATTGGTTAAATCTTTAATTTCGTATTATGATTTCTGGGTCCTTCTAATCTTGTGCAACTTCATTTTTATGCTTCAGATTTGAGTATGATGAATTTTGATGGAACTCGCCACGAGTTGGTTTTCTCTTTTTAAATAGTGATATTTTAGAAGGTGAAATTGCAAAATTAGTCCTGTAAGTAGTGGTCGGTGGCAAAATGGTCCTGCAAAATTCACGCTTTTCAAATTGGTCTTGTAACTTATACTTGATTTTAAATTTAGTCATAATTTCATTGGATTTCAAACACTTGAGTGGCACATGTTAGGACCAAAATTGATACTCAAACATAAATTAGAGGACTATCTTGCAATTCTTGAATTTTGCAGGACCATTTAGGCGATCCGTATATATTTACAGGATTAATTTGCAAATCGTGGTTTTAGAGGACCATATTGCCACCGCCCATTAGTTACAGGATTAATTTTGCAATTTTGCGTATGTCAGTATAAGCATGGGATATCCTGTAGGTTGAGATAATTTGTTTTATTTTTTTTCTTCCTATTTTGACATTTCAATTGGCGACAATGAAGGAATATCCGTTTTCCGTATTAGCGATTATGTCTTGTTTGTAGTTGCAGAAATAGAATAAATAGCTGCCACTTTATCAAACACTACACACTACTACGAAAGCCATTTAATAAGAACTACAGCCTGTGGACTAAGAATTTCCACTGTTGATCAAATAAAAATATGCGCTTTCATAACTATGCATTCGGTAGTTGATGCACTATGATGAATCTGCTTTTCTTTTGTGTCACAGGTTGCATGCAGAGACTATCCTCACCCGCGTTATCTTTGCGCTAAATTTCCCTTCGCTTCTACTCCACACGAGCTTCATTGCGGCCAAGTAATTTTATTCTTATTATTCTTATTCTTATTATTCTTATTCTTCTTCTTATTATTATTGTTGTTGTTGTTGTTGTTGTTGTTGCTGCTGCTGCTGCTGCTGCTGTTGCTGTTGTTGTTGTTGTTGTTGTTGTTGTTGTTTTAATCTACTTTATTATGTCCACTGTATAGTAAACATCCGCCATTTTGATTAATAAGTTTCTTAATTGCAGTGTCACTGTTATGTCTGTGACTCACCCGCTCCATGTTCCCATTGGGACAACACCATGTCAAGTAACGATCATTCCCATGCTAGCCATACAGAAGAATGCTGGCGAGCCGAACGTATACTGGTGAAGAACGGTGATATGCCCCTTCCTATTATTCCCGGTATACTGTCACTTTTTCAAATACCCGAGTTTCCGAAACTCGATCCACCACAGCCAAAACCTTTGCCTCTGAATCAGGGCTCAAATCCAGTCACAACAAATTCATCAAGTGTTAACGTGTTGAATGGCGTCGGTCAAGGTGGGGTCCACCAATCTGGATTTTCAGGTCCCATATCCAATACTCAATCGCACTTAGTCTCGCCGCAACCATACCCTTCTTTTAGCAATAACAATATTGCTTCAAGTTCAGGGGATAATAATAATAATAATAATAATAATAATAATAATAATAATACCCGTAATGCGCGGAGCCTGAGTTCTCAGTTTATTCCTCACCGCACATCATTCAAGCGGTCTGGACTAGTTGGGTCATCAAATCATAGGTATGGATATGGGCCTCAATTATCCACGGACCCGTCTCTGATGTGGTGTCGTGCTTTCGATACACCGATGGTAAATGTTGGCCACAGCTCGAATCAGCTAAACATTTGGAATAATGTTGCTCCATTTGTTTTACCCCAGCCCGAATCATCATCTCAAATTTCGGCTGGCCCATACTCTAGCCTATCGCTTATTACAGATCAAATGCACTTCCAATCTCAAATGTCGTACGTGAACACCAACTTTTTGCATACAGAGAATTTTGAGAATTGGATTCAGCCCGGGCCCGGTGTTGCATTTGGTCCTAGCAATGTTGTGGGATCTCAGAGTGCTGTGTTCGACCAATCAAATGTCGGCAATGCTTTTGGACATCAATTAGCACCTTCGATGGTGATGTCGACCAGTTTCGATGTGGTTAATGAGTTTGAGAGTCTATTCTCTCAACCTCAAGCGCTTAATAATTATCCTGCTACTTTATTGACGGATGGACAAAATGGTTTTGGGCAAGGGAATCACAGTCAAAGTGGTGTAGGTGTGAGTTCAACGGACTTAGGCTCCGCATGGGCTTCGTTTCTTGGCCATGGCAATCGGCATATTTCGAGCAGAGGTTTCCCGACTCAAAATCACAGGACGAGCTCTTTGTTTTCGACAGCAAACTATCATGAAAAACGGTCTTCATGAAAGTATGGGTCCTGAACAAATTTTACTCTATTTGATATTTTTATGTTGATGAAAGAATCGGCTTATCTTTGAAATTTGTTTTTGGTTGATTTTGGTGTTCTTTTTTTGTTACTCTGAATGCGTCATTTTCAGACTAACCTAACAAAAAAACAATGTTCAACAAAATAGTCCAAACTCCAAAATTGTAGCAATAATTATCCGGCTATCTTCTCAACAGTCGTGAGTCACTGGTCGCCGCCGAGCTCCTTCACTGTCGGTATACCCAGAAACCCAAACATGAAACCCTCAATCTTCAGTTAAACATGACAGCAAACAATAATATAGCCAAATAATAGAATAGAATATCCATATAAATAGTTAAACATGACAGCAAACAATAGAATAGCCAATATCAAAATGTTATGAGATCAATAATATTTCTAACATATAACTATTGCACAATTCTCTACAATAATTCACCAGCCTAACGACACATCAAAAGAACAGCAGTCCCTTGTGAGGACAAAAATTCATTCATTGGAAAGTTAAAAATCTTCAACAAATTGAAGTGTGTTGCTTTCTCTATTTTCCCTTTCAAGTCAAAGTAGAAAAAAGTCAAAACCCAAGCCAACCAGTTTCTTGAGCCCCTAAGACGACCGCGATTCGCCGGGAAAATCAAAAACTCCGACGGGTAAACTCAAACCCAAAATCAGAAGTCAACCAACTCGCGAGTCGATCCGAAGACCAACCACCTTCGTTCTAGACCGCCGCTCATCATTTTCCGTTCAATTGCCGCTTGTCGGAGTGTGTGCATACGTGCGGGAGCTCGTTGGTGAAAATGAAAGGAAGGGGATGAGGTTCGGTCTTTGGTCTGATTTTGACTTAATTTGGAGAAATTGAGGCCAATTTTAAAAAGTCAAGGGTATATATATCTTTTCATATTTATATTTAAAAAATAAAAGAAAAAAAATACTTACCTGCTAAATAGAAATAGAATAGAGAGAAAATCAAATTTCTATTTTTCCATACCGTCCACACTCCTAATTTCTTTCTCCACAAACTCTTCTCTTGCGGTACCACTATTTCTTTATTCACAAATTCTCAAATCATCTCCTCCTCAATTACAAACCTAGGGTTTATTTGAGATATGTATATTAAAACAGTAATATTTATCTTGATTAAAGTAAATTAGTTCAATATTTAATTGTTTTAATTTTATATCGTGAATTGCTTGTTTAAAGTTTTTTTTCAATTATATTTGTCAATTATCACTTGGTAGGAATGATTGGAACATAATAGTTAATAGTTTGATTGAATATTTATAATTAATGATAATAATTTGTTGTTTGTTTATGTATCTAATTTTTTTTTTTTTTTTACATATATTTCTTATTTTCTAAGCACATACATAAAATGAAAGGTTAGATAATTATAATTCAATATGTTTTTATTGTGTAGATTAAAATGATGTGTCAAATATCAAATATTTATCGTTAATTAATTATTGACTTAAGTTAAACTTTCTTCGTTTTTAGATAAATAGAACGCTTTATTAAAAAATATTAACTCTTAACTTTATTTGAAATATTTCGTATTATTTTTTGTATTATATGTTGGGCCCCCCTCAGTGAAAATCCTGCGTCCGTCACTGCCTGGGTGCACCTTGTTAGGTGTTCCTCTATTACGTGATGATATATGACAGTTATACGTGATTATATTTTGTATTTTCATATGTGACAAAAATTTAGAGTTTAGGGTTTACTTTTCCTGGTTTAGTTTTATATTTTAAGGTTTAGTTTTCCATTTTTAGAGTTTAATATTTCATCTTAAGGTTTAGTTTTTTTTTTTAATTTAATTTTCCATTTTATGGTTCCGACAAAAATCTATCATTCTACCAGTTATATGTGATTATATGTGTTAGATATATGTTATGATATGTGTCAGTTATATATGATGATATAGATTTATAGTTTAATATTCAAATTTAGGATTTTATTTTTCATTTTAGGGATTAATTTTTTATTTTTAGGTTTATTTTTTTAATTTTAGGATTTTAAATTTTAGATTCGAATTTTAATTATTTGTGATGATATGTATCAGTTATATGTGATGATATATGTCAGTTATATACGATGTTAAATTAAATTACAGGGTGCACCTTACAAGGTGCACTTGGTATACTCTCTCATGATGCATGATTCCTTGAATTATATATTTTTCCTAAAATATATGACGAGGTTTGCCTTGGTTCAAAATATAATCTATTGAGAATACCAGGTATAATTAAATAAATAATATAAATTTAAATAAGAATTAAAAAATATGTTACTTTAAAAAAAATAAAAAAATAAGGCGGGACGCTATCCCAGGAGCGTCCCCCCTACCGGGACGCTATTCCCAAAAGCGTTTCGGAACCAAACTTATGCCCTCAAAGTTTTTGGGGTCGAAATGAAAAAAAAAAATACACGAGGGGTCGGGACGCTTTTCGGAATAGCGTCACGGTTGATTTTGAAAAAAATATATACGGGGTCGGGACGCCTTTGGGAATGGCGTCCCGAGGCTTTTTTGCAAAAAAAAATTAAAGAACCGGCTATGAAATCCTAACACACGCCATTCTCTCCCATTTCTCACAATACAGCAACAGCAACCGGCGAGAGCAAGCAAACAGGCGGCCATTCTCTCCCATTTTTTAGGTAAATTTTATTTTATTTAATTTATTTTAATAAATTGTAATTAGTTGTTAGTTRTAGTATTTATGTATTATATTGTTATTATTATTTTTAATTTTAATAAATTGCAGTTAGATTTATTTTTAGTTTGTATTATATTAAATTTAGATGTTTTTGAGTTATAGTTATGAATAGTTACGAAATTTTATTTGTTTTGTTGTGAACTTTATTGTTAATTGTTAATTGATTGGGGAAAGTGTTAATTTTTTTTTGAATTGTTCATGGAAATTGATTATGGAAATTCTTGACCTTAAATTATTACCTTCTATTTAATTGTTTGTGAATATTTAGAAYATTTTAGCTATGAACATTTACGAAAATGTATTAGGTTTGTTTGTGAATTGTTTTGTTAATTGTTAATTGTTTATGGAAATTGTAATTTTTTTGTGAATTGTTCATGGAAATTGATTATGGAAAATATTGACCTTAAATTATTAACTTCTATTTAATTGCTTGTGAAAAAACTATGAATTACAAGAATATGTGATTTTATTAATTTTGTGAGAAATTATTAATTATGTGAAAAATTGAATCTATTTGTTTGTGATGTAATTATCAATTATGTGAATATTTGATTTTATTTATTTTGTGAGAAATGACTAATTATGTTAATATTTGAATTTATAAGAAATTATTGATTATGTGAATATATGAATTTATTTATATTTTTAGAAGTAAGCGCACATATGGCGAATATGTCTTCTGGCAATGAATATGACATGTATGCATCAATTCTACGAGACGAGATTGGATATGCAAATGTAGATTCCACCGAGCATCATCCCCCACCGTCGATCCCAGACTACCCCGCCGATTGCTTTGGACCAGATGAAGGAAGCGATTCTGAAAATGGTTTAGATGAACTAGATGATGATGGTCATGAAACCGACGAGGAATTCTTTCAGTTGGGGGGTAGAGACCAGATGAATATCCTTTTGAACCTACCTTGAATGAACTTGCCCCTACAACCCATAAACGAGCGGATAGAGGCTCAGCCCTGTACAAGAACATACCATTTTTCGATCGCGTATACGAAGACGTTCCTATTGATTCTATTGGTGTCCCTCAACCGAACTTGTACTACGATAAAGACGAATGAGTGTTGAGAATAGGCATGATATTTAGAGATAAAAGACATTTGATGTTGGCTGTCAAAGATTACTCTGTGCGCGTCGCCAAGTGTTCGTATAGAGTGGTAGAAAGTAATCCTGTGATGCGGAAAGTTGTTTGCATGTCGAGTTCACTTGGTGAGAATCATCTAGATATGAACGAATCATCTGAATGCGGATGGTGGCTCCGCGCTAGTTTTCGGAAATGAAAGGGTGATTGGGTATTCACAAGATTGAGTTTTGAGCACAGATGTCTCGCATCGTTTACAAGTAAAGATCACCACAATTTGTGTAAAAATATGATTGCTATGCTCATTACCAGCCACATCGAGCAGGATCCGTTATATAGCGCCTTACATGTCCAGCAGGCTGTCAAACAAGAATATGATTACCTTGTGCCATATCACAAGGCGTGACAAGGTTTGTAGCGGGCTCGTGAAAATGTGTACGAGATGTGGGAGCAGTCGGTCCAATATTTACCAAAATATATGGAGGCCTTGCAGATGTACAACCTGGGGACCGTGGTCGAATGGCTACACAAATCTTCTGGCATACCCGATGTGCACAAGTTAAGATTTGTATTTTGGGCATTTCGACCATATATCGAGGCTTTTAGACATTGTCGCAAGGTGATTAGTGTTGATGGAACCTTTTTGGTTGGAAAGTACAAGCACACGTTGCTGATGGCAGTTACAATTGACGCCAACCAATAAGTCGTGCCACTAGCTTACGCAGTTGTTGATTCAGAGAGTTACAGCTCATGTCATTGGTTCCTTCACATGGTTGCAAAATATATTGTTCGCGACATAGAAGGGGTTTGTCTTATATCTGACCGGAATGCGGGACTACTCAGTGCACTAGAACAAGTTCCGGCATTCTCTTCTAACGTTTTTTATTTTCGACATGTCTCTTCTAACTTCAACACGCATGCCAAGTCTGTGAAATTGAAGGATATGTGTTTCAAAGCTGGAGCAGAACCCAGGGTTGCAGTCTTTCACAGAATAATGGAGCAGATTAAAGCGCTTGATCCGAATGCATTTGCGTACTTGGATGGCATTGATAAGAGCAAGTGGACATTGTCCCACGAAGGCGGCAAACGGTGTGGCATCCTCACGACCAACATGTCCGAGTGCATAAATGGAGTGATGAAGCGTGCTAGACGGCTCCCAATAACTACCATCGCCCGAATCACATTTCTTCGAAGTGTTCAAAATTTCTATGATCGTTTGAAAGATGCGACAAGAGTCAATAACATGCAACAATTTTGGCCTGATAAGATATATAACCTATTCAGAGAAAGACAACAATTAGAGTCATCTTACCAGGTTACAGGCTTTAATTGGGCGGCACAAACGGCTGAAGTCTCTGTGAAGGTCAGCGGAGGAGCTCGTGGTCGAGTCTTTTGAGTTTCGTTGTCGAGAGTAGAGTGCTCATGTTGTAGATGGGTGAGCAGCGGTATTCCGTGCTCTCATGCAATAAAGGCGTGTACCGAATTTAGAGCGGATCCTCGTGTTTACGTCCAAGATTAATACAGCACTGCTGCGTACCTACGTATATACTCTGCTGGGGCATTTGAACCATTGCCCGATACGGAAGACTGGAATGAGGCAAGTTTTGAATTGGTTCATGATCCACACACGAGGAGGCAGCGAACAGTTGGACGACTCAGGGGTAGTAGAATCCCCAACGAAATAGACCAAGCCCAAGTACGCGCAAGACAACGATACCGTGCACAAGATGTGGCTAGTTCCTCACAAGGCGGTGGACATTCTGGTTCCAAGCATTGATGTTAGATATGACGATGATCTTTCTATTAGTCTGTTGTTCTAATTCGCTAGCACTTTTACAAGTTGTAATTCGCATTGCTTTGAACATTTATAATTGTTGGTGTATGAATTCCCTAACTAATATTCGGGTTTGTTGTTGTATTTATTTTATATTGTATGCACTTGCCTTGTTAAAAAAATATATTTATCTCATTTATATGGAACAACAACAAAAACAACAATAATAATAATAATGACAACAAGAGTAGTAATAATAATAACAACAACAATAATATTCGTCTAATATTTCATCCTCGTTTCTATGTAACTATTTTGCAGATGGCTTCATCGCTCTTGAGCTGACAAAGTTTACATAGATCGAGCAGCGTTGTAGGTGGCCGTATAGATGAGGTTCTGATGGTGAAGCGGGCAGCTGGTTATATTTTCTGGGACGAATGTAATGGTCTTCATCCTCGAGTTATGTCTATGCTACATCGCTGGGGATTTTACGGGGTCGCATGTTGCGGGGCGATTACGAAGCTGGATGGCCATCTGATCAACGCAGTAGTTGAGAGATGGCTCCGCGAGACGCATACGTTTCATCTGCCCGTGGGAGAGGCGACGATCACTCTCCAGGATGTGGCTGTTATTTGGGGTCTTCCAATTGAAGGTGCCTCGATGATTGACGATGACGAGGAGTGGAGCCGAGAGGAATGGGCGGAGTACGTCAGGTATTACGTAGGGTATCAGGTGGATTACGAAGTGGAGATGAAAGGTGCGAGTCATTTGAAACTGAAGACGTTGAGTGAGCATCTCAGTAGACGACGGTCAGACGATGACATGCCGCAGGATGAGGTCGTGCAGTACGCTCGTATGATTGCACTTTTATTGTTAGGTTCGTTGTTGTTGCCAAGCACAACGAATAATTATGTTTCCGTAACCTACTTACGTCATTTTGAGGATGATGACACGGCATCGGGTATTAGCTGGGGTAGTGCTGTGCTTGCACATTTATATCGTCAGATGTGTAATGCGGTGGAAGATGACAAGAAGACGATCAGCGGTCCGCTGGATTTATTGCAGATTTGGGCTTGGTCACGAATTTCATCTGTCAAACCACATACCACGGGCAGTTCTCTCAATCTTCATCGGACCATGTACGATGCAGTCGAAGACATCACGTTGCCCGTACCTCCGTATGGTGCTAGGTATATTTTTTAATGGCAATACTAGTTATACAACTATTAGTAATCATTTCTGTTTCAATAACCTTTCATGAATGTTATCGCAGGTGGATTGCGGAGTATAGTTATACTCGGAGCTCTAGACATATGCTACAAATATTTCGGGAGTCACTTGATCGGTTAAACGAGGCAGAGGTAAAGTAGTGAATAAATATTGCTTATATTGATAATATGGTGCAAACTGATGACGATTATTCAAATGTGCAGTGGATATGAGAACCCTACGACTTGGATGCATCAGAGATACAAGTACTGGGAGAAGATGTTTGACTGAAAACTGGCTAAGACAGTGCCCACTAATCTTCTGATCGATTGTGGAGTACCATTTTCTAAATTGGGTGACCCGACAATTTGGCATACGTCAGAGTACACCACCGAGTATAGATTTTGACGTCGAGGCATTGCACAATGTCTCTCGGACACAGGAGCATCACGTCCCGTGGACTGTGCGTCATCATGCCTGGATCCAAGCGAGGGAGGTACGATGGTCCACGAGGATAGAAGGCCCTCTGGTTCAGAGAGATGCGGATGCGGCGAGCGGATATCGGAGTTGGTATCAACAGAATACACAACGTTTCATCACTCCTCTGGAGACACGTTCAGAGGGAGGATACCAGCCTTCGGACGTCGGCGTTTACGAGGCCATTGTAACAAGTCTTATTCATTCTTTTCCAATATAATGAATTTAATTATTTCTTAGTTTTGATGTTCAACCGTCTATATTTTGTAGGGTACTTGGAGTCAGCAACTCCGCCATATATCTTCACATGCTATAGACGATGATTTTGACTCTTATCGTCGTATGCACGCTGTAGTTGATTCGGTCGCTGATGAGATGACGCAACAACTTCGTATTCGTGAGGAGTTACATGAGGATATGTCATCCAGTAGAGGAAGACGGATCATATTTGGGCCGTCCAGGAGGAGTGTATCTCGTCCTACTCCAGATGAGCACAGGGCATCTCCAGTCGCAGCCGGGCCATCGTCAGTCATACATCATGGTAATTTTGTACTTCGTTAATAACTATTTTATTTGTCACTTTATTACGATTAATATTAAAATAATTATTTTTTTCTGTGTTGAATGTAGATCCTGTTGGTGGATCATCGTATAACGTGGGGGGTGATTACATTTCTACAACGGGAACATCCGAGTTTTATACTCCTGCATATGTTGGACAATCATTCACCGATCTTTTGCATACCGATTATCCACATGACATGGGATGTCCGCGGCCATACTTCCAGACGACGCCTATTCCGATGTCGATTCCCACTGAAACTGCGGATCGTGCACATCAAGTTTGGGGTCACATGGTGCATGGTAACGACAGTGAAGAGGAAGAGCCGAATCAGAAACCAGCAGCCCCCCCACAAGGACATGATCACGATCTTCGTAGAAAGTATAAGAAAAAGAAATGTGGCACGGGATCACACTATTTTTCATGATGTGTAAGTTATTTTAAACCGAATCAGAAACGTGGTTCACTTTTTATTTCATCATCAGTAGTTATTAAAAGACATTACAGAATGCAAACACCAATCGGAATTCCAAAATTCCCTAAGCAATAGAGCACTGTCAGTACAACAACATAAAAACATTACAGAATGAAAACATAAATGCAATCCAATGCAATCGAGCACTGTCGGTACAAGAACATAAAAACATTACAAAATGAAAACACAAACGCAAGCCACACAGATAGAGTAGTGTCGGAAAACCAATGTGCAATGGTCAGCATTACTTCCACTCAGAGCTTCCACGGTGGTCAGTTGGAAACACATCTCCAAACAGTACTTCCATTTTTGTGAGCAAGGGTTCCTCATCAAAAGCGTTGCAATAGCTTTTGATTGGACAGTCCTGCATTCATCACAACTAGTTAGAATAATAATGAAAGATTGAAATTACTTGTAATAATTGAAAAAGAAGTGTAGAACTTACAGGCATAAATTTCTTTTGTATATTATGATCACCTAAGACCATTTTCAGATTCCCGTTCCAAACAGTACCAGGGGTCCGAACTAGTTCTTTGAAGAATCTGAGTCGTCTCTGAAGTTGGAGAATTCTGGCTATGACTTCATCTTCGGAAACAACATGGTGATTTTTGAAGCAGTAGTTAAGTAAGAACTTGGCTTCTTTAACTCGGTTGTCTGGTAACAATCCGTCATTTGGGTTCCATCCTCGAATATCATTTTCGAGGATTAAGAATTCAAGTAGACGTTCGTCTCTGACAAGTGTCCACTTAGTGTTGAATTCAAACCCGTAATCGAGTATTTTCACCCGAAGTGAAGGAATACCATCTGTGTCGTTGAAGTGATCTGCCATTAGCTTTATTTCAAATAAGATATGAAGTAATTGAAATGTATTTGCTGATGAATTATCAAATTATTTGTTCCCAAACAGATTTATAGCAAGTAGAGCAATTATTCAAGTTGTTTTGAGATTGTTTTGTGGCATAATTGATGACAAGACTACACAATGGCACAACAATTATAGCTGGCAAACCTGCATCTCATTGATGTGGGTGTGGGCAGGCATTTATTTGTGTTTTGTGACACAATGTACCGGATGACAAGACTACACAATGGCACAGCAATTATAGCTGGCAAAGCTGCATCTATTTATATGTACACACAGACAAACTTACCAAGAAATATAAATTATACTAGCTAATAATGGCTAATTTTAACAAAAACCATCCCGATGTTCTAAAAATAAACAATGATTACTACGATCCTGCACTCACCCCATGTACCATGGAGATGGAACAAGTTATTTTGGAACTTTTCAGCGCTCAGAATGAAAGTGTTCAAAGAGGTGCAAAAAAAGCATATGTTATCTTGAACGTCCCGCAGGTAAAAAGTCTACTCCAGAGTCGTTTCATGTTTTCACCTACTATTCCAGAAATTTACCACAGGATCGAAGAAATGGAGGTGAGGTACGGTTGGTGGAAGGAAACACTTTCTGAGGATGGTGTTTTTCTGGATGAAGAACGTGGATTGATTTGTATGATACCACAATCAATAAAAATGTCTCTCCAGCCTATGTAAAGTCCACACATCTGTCTACAACTAATTATGTGGTTTGTGTTGGTTTCATTTCAATTACTAACTTTTCTTTATTAATAAAGGAATACGATGACGATGCATTATGGAGATGTTGTTTGTATGATGTACCACCATTATGGAAGAAGATGGAAGCAGCTTTCAATTGATGCGTTCTCAATGTATCAGGACTCAAATGTGTAATAAAATGGGATCAGAAATGACCTTAGTTCAAGTGTGCAACTATGCACTGATTCAAGCTTTTGTGTTGCCTACTTATGAAAATTTGTCAAAAGATTAATAGCTTGCCCGCAAGAGAACAAGGTCGCGCGTAGTTTGGCAACTTGACTCGAGTCTTCTCTCGAGAAACATACAATCGGAATTTTAAACAGTTTGTTCAACGCAAGAACGCATACAAATTGGGGGGGGGGGGGGGGGGGGGGGGGGTTGATTGTTTTTGTTATCTAAGAATTTAAAACACATGAACAATAATTAAAACTAGGTGATTTAATTAAGCAATTGAAACTTTATAAACTAGAGAAATTATTCTAAGAACTCAAGCAAGATTAACTAGCGTAAAATCAAGCAATTATCAAGAACGCAATGCAAACGAAACGAATTAACTAACAAGAATAATAACCAAGCATTAATTAAACTAAAGATTACGAATTTAATACCAAAAGTATCTAGGGTTCTAAGCATAAAACAATTCAAAAATAATTATTGAAAAGCAGCTACTTAATTGCATAAATTAAACTACGAAAACGAATAAAGGGTTTAGAGTACTTATTAAACTAGAAAGCGTAGTAAATTCTCCAGCTAATCCGGAGAGGTGGGCTGATCTTGGTCGAAGAACTAATCGCGAACTCACGGTTGGAACTTTGAGCCTCACGATCCTCGAATCTTCAATCTTGATCAACTGTTGTGATATGGATATGGATGGTGTTGTTCTCGAACCAAAATGATCGAATATTCAGAGCGTGGGAGAGAGGTATATCCTTTTGGGACGGACTTGGGGGGGTTTATATAGATTCCCCTTAACTTGGAGCATAAGAAACCCTAAAATCCCGATTTTGGGCCGCCCCATCGACGGTGTGACGACTGACGCTTGTCGGTGCTCGGCGTCACTGCTGCCTAGGTGTGCGCGTCGGCTGGGCGGGTGCGTCGACTGACGTGGTCATGGATCGACGCCTCATAGAATTGAGTCGAAATTGCATCGACTGGCGCTCCCTCAGTCGACGCTTCAGCAAGTTGCGTCGACGGTGCGCCGACTGACGCTCCTTCAGTCGACTCTTCAGCAAGTTGCGTCGACGGTGCGTCGGTCCTGCGTCGACTGACGCAGATCATGGCTCGCGTCGACGGAGCGTCGACGCTCGCGTCAGTGAACGCGACAGAGCGTCTTTCTCAGCTTCTCTATCTTTTTGCTACTCGTTCACCGGAAAGCTCGTTCTCCATTTATTGAACATCAATGTCATCTAATTACGCGCCGAACTCTTCTGTTTACTTAGCCGTAAGGTGAAAAACAATGAAATATCACCTAATTGCATCAATTACGATCAAAATACGGTAAAATAAGCTGAGAGTATAAATATACGAATTAGAGCTTAAACTACCCAACTTATACCAAAAATAATAAGAAAAACAAGCTATAATACTACTAAAAATAAGGACAAATATGTGCTAATCAACTACCCCATGCTTAATTGGTTTGTTCGTCCTCGAACAAACGATAGATTCAAAGTATAGCAAGAAATAAAAATCATTCCAAGCAATGAGTCGTGCTATGCTACTTAAATAATTTTGAAAATATAGGTACATGCAATGCAACTTCAAATACTCCACCCGTATTACATTGTCGCTTCGAAATCGAATTCATGCATCCTCGCAAAAGGGAAATATATAGGGGTGTACGCTCAAGCACTCGAATATTTTCTGCATAGGACGTGTATACGCTCAAATCATACAAATACAAGCACAATAAACAAGTACCGAAAATCAATCTCTTTTCAATCGCAAATTAAGTGTGTTATCGAACAAAGAATCAGAAAAGGTCTTTTCGGGTTGTAATGTAAGGCTTTTTGGACAGGTATGGAATATATAAGTCGTGTGGCTAACTCACGATCTAACGTGATCAATAACTCACCAAACCTATTCTAATCAAGGAGCAATACACTTCACCTCGTTTAAAGATAAAAACCTCACTAAACACTCATAACGTAGCCTTTAAACTTGGGCTATTTCCCAACTCGTAACTCTAAACCGACTTTTGCTCGAACCACTTAAACACAATTGAAGCTCATAACACGCTTCTTACACAACTTATGCCTTCTAAACAATAGGCTCATGAAATAAGATAAATAATAAACACAAGCCTTCATTAGCGCGAAGGCAATGACTAACACAACTCACCATCCTTCTCATTTCTTTTTCCCTTTTTTTTTATATATCCCCCTTTAATTCTGTTTTATGGGGCCTTTCTTTTTCTTCTTTTTTTTTATATATTTTTTTATTTCTTTTATTTGAAGGATGGTGATCCTTTATTTCAAAAATTTCATAAATCCCTTTTAAAAACTCCAAAACACTAATAACCAATAAAAATTACTAACTCCTACCCCACGCTTTTAATGAGTTGTAAGGGCCGACTCAAAAATCACTCATGGCTAAAGGAAATGGATTATTTGGCTATGATTGGCTCATTCGGAATTTATAGTGGCTAAAAATATATGGATATGGAATAGGGTTTTTATGTGCCTTAACCTCATTTTCCAAGTCAACTACACACAGCGGTTTCAAAGAGATCTCAATTCAAAGCTCATTCAAGTACATGCAAAGATGATAAACACTCAGGCTACTCACTGGCATTTTGCATGAATTTTTTTTGAATTGACGTTGCTTTAAAGGTTTTGCGAAACCAATTGCGTCCAAGTACCGTTTTACAATATATAAATAATATTTGAAAATTTTATGCACTTATACACGCTCAAAAGACAAGAACATCAAATCATATATAACTAACTTCGACAGGCATGCCATACAAACACAATTTAGCGCAGAAATAGCAAACAATCACGTAAAAATTTAAAAATTGCACAAAAATTTCAATCACACTCAACCATCCCCCCCTCTTAAAAACTCGGCAATCTCCTGATTGCCATAAATATATAAAGAAAAGCAATTCAAACAAGGAAAGGGGTAAGAAAACGTCCCTGAAAATGAATGGTCGAGTCTTTTTCATTGAAGTTGCGCAATTTCACATTCCCAGAGCCGCGTGAATGAATTCGTCCTCAAAACATAACAACCAAAATAAAAATAAAAATAAACGTTATCAGCAATAATAAATTTATTAAATCGTTGCCACGGCTTTTCAGCAAATGGCGGAACCAAAGTTTGTTGTTTGAACAAAACGGCCATTGAAAATCATCGCTTCTGCCCAGGGCATCCGGCCTCCGTGCGCAGACAGCGTCGACTGACGCGGATCATGACCCGCGTCGACGGAGCATCGACGCTCGTGTCAGTCGACGCGACAGAAGGTTGGCGATAAGTCTTTACCATTCGTATTCCAACGATTACCCCATCTGCTAAATGATTTTTAACCATGGATAACTGCACAATCTCACAAGAAAAATAAAAACTTCCACGGTGCAAGAAATACGTAAAAGCAAGGCGTACGAAAAATAAAATTTTATTAATTGCTGAAACAAAACACGTAGACAACCGAATTAAAATTGAAATTGCAATAAACTAAACAGGATAAGGTGGAAGGACAATTCCACGACTCGATTATGTAAAAACATAAATAGATAAATAGTATCAAGCCCCAAGAATCTAAGGGGATTTAAAACCCAAACGCTCTAACGCGATGATCTTCTTGCTAGCCTCTTCCAAGCACTGCTCCCAGAATCCTAGATTCCACTCGTTCGCCGCGTTCCTCACATTAAAATCCCTGATTTGGGCCTCCAACTCCTCAATTCGTCGTAAAAGCGCAAATTTCTCCACGCGGATTTCATGGTTACTTCGCAAGAGGGTTATTCCGTCTTGTGTCAAATTTGCTACTTCGGAATTTGCTTCCTTCAGGCGCTCGTCCCTCATATCGATCTCTCCTGATAATTTGGCCGTATCCCATATCATCTCATTGTTTTCCTTAGTCAAGGTGGCAATCGTCTCTCTAGCTCGAAGAAGTGCGTCGCGGAGCTCGTTCTTGGTCATGGCACGCTCATCAAGTTCCTCCCTCTGCTGCCCGAGGTCATGCTCAATACCCCTTAAGCCTCTAATGGTGGTCCTTAGTTGAAGGTTCATGTCCCTCAAGCCCTCGTTGATCTCCTCCGCCCTTCTCAATTCGTCTTTGAGAGTATCAATTTGGAGGGTGTAGTTAACCTCATCCAATTGATAATCACCAACCAAATCGTTCGCCTTCTGGACTTCATCATGCAGCTGGTCCAATTTCTCATCGTACTCCTCTCTCAACATCTACCTATTCTCGTGCTTTTTGGTGTTTTTTGGAATTGGCCTCATGGTAAGGAAAGGTGTGGAGCTAAAATATTTTTGGTGTAAGGAGATGTAGAGATTTCGAGAATAATGAAATTAAGAGTGAAGAGGTTTGATTTATATAGGGATCAAAAGACCTTAAAAATAGGAATCCTAGATTCACCCAAATTACAAATAAGGGAAGAGATATTAAGTTTCCTTATCTAATTAGAACTCCTTTAAGACAAAAGATCTTGACCCCAATCTTTGACAAATTTCGTGCAAATAAATCCCAAAAATTCGCTGACCTATTGAGAATAAAACTCCCAAAAATTGCAGCTAAAACTTACCAAAAATCTGCTCATGCACACAGGTGACATCGACGCCGCGTCGATGCTGCGTCAGTCGACGCGCGCGCCCAGGTAGCGTCATTTCCGCATCGACGTCGTGTC
Source organism: Phtheirospermum japonicum (assembly GCA_014905375.1). Classification (NCBI taxonomy): domain Eukaryota; kingdom Viridiplantae; phylum Streptophyta; class Magnoliopsida; order Lamiales; family Orobanchaceae; genus Phtheirospermum; species Phtheirospermum japonicum. The sequence goes on from BMAC01000473.1 coordinate 301,393, forward strand.
AGTCGACGCAACTGCAGGTTTGTCACCGTGCGAATCCTTCACTCCTCAAATGATGAAATAATCTCTTCTCTACCTAAATCCTGTTCAAACACTTACAAAAAGTAGAAAAAAGAAATAACAAAAATAAAAGAAAATCAAAAATAAAGAAAATACAGTAGCTTGGGTTGCCTCCCAAGAAGCGCATCTTTTAACGTCGTTTGCTCGACGTAATTGTGCCGTGATTAATTTGCCATCGGAGGTGGATCCACCATCGCCCACACTTCGCGATCTTGATTTGTTATCTCTCCGTCACCGTATAATTTAACGCGGTGCCCATTAACTTGAAATGTTGCGTCTCGTTTTTCATCGTAAAGGGTTACAGCTCCAAACTCATTGATCTCTTTTATCACAAACGGTCCACTCCATTTTGATTTTAGTTTCCCTGGAAAAAGTTTTAATCTCGAGTTAAAGACTAGAGCTAACTTACCTACCTCCAATTGATTGTTGACGAGTTTCCGATCATGGTAGACTTTGGTCATCTTCTTTTGCCTCCATGCAGCATCATAGGACTCATTCCTTATTTTCTCAAGTTCAGTTAGTTCCAACTTCCTGTACTCGCCAGCCTCATCATAATTCATGTTTAGTTTCCGAATTGCCCAACTAGCTCGATGCTCTAGCTCTACGGGCAAATGACAAGCTTTCCCATAGATTAGGCGAAAAGGGCTCATTCCAAGCACCGTCTTGTAGGCTGTTCGGTATGCCCACAGTGCATCGACAAGTTTGACTGCCCAATCCTTTCGACTCGGCCCAAGTATTTTCTCGAGGATGGCCTTAAGTTGATGGTTGCTCGTTTCGACTTGACCAGACGTTTGAGGGTGGTAAGGCGTAGCTACCTTGTGTCGGACCCCATATTTTTTCATCAGCTTTGCGAACAATTTGTTACAAAAATGGCTTCCTCCATCACTTATTATCGATTTCGGCACCCCAAATCTACTGAAAATATTTTCTTGGAGGAATTTGAGAACAACTTCTGCATTATCTCTTTGAGTAGGGATTGCTTCCACCCACTTTGATACGTAGTCGACACCAACAAGGATGTACTCGAAATCTCCACTCTTAGGGAAAGGTCCCATAAAGTCTATCCCCCATACATCGAAAATCTCTACCACTTAGTTAGGTACCTGTGTCATTTCGTCTCGCTTCCCTATATTTCTGGTTCGTTGGCAGTTGTCGCAAGTTTTGCAATATTCAAACGCATCAGCAAACAAACTCGGTCAATAAAATCCGGCTTGTAATACTTTAAATGCCGTCTTTTGAGCTCCAAAATGCCCTCCATGGTCATGGCAAAATTGGAGGATGCTCTCCATTTTGTCGTTCGGAATGCATCTCCTATTTAGACCATCCTTGCAGCGTTTGAAAACATCGGGATCATCCCAAAAGTAGTCCCTGCATTTACTCAAAAATCTCTTCCGTTCTTGGTAGGATAAATGGTTAGGCACTATTTTGCAAACAAGATAATTCACAATATCAGCGTACCAAGGAGTAATTAATTGCTCAAGATTAAAAACATCCTCATAAGGAAAAAGATCGTTAATCATAAATTTCTCACCCTCATTCTCCTCAATTATCATTCTAGACAAATAATCCGCCACAACATTTTCACAACCTCGTCTATCTTTTATTTCCACATCAAATTCTTGTAGAAACAAAATCCACCTAATAAGGCGTGGCTTATTTTGTGGTTTAGAAAACAAATGTCGTAAAGCAGCATGATCCGTATGTACAATTACCTTAGCTCCAACTATATATGGCCTAAATTTGTCAAGCGAAAATACGACTACCAGTAATTCTTTTTCAGTTGTGGTATAATTACGTTGAGTATCATTTAGCATATAACTAGCATAATAAATGACTCTAAGCAACTTTTCCACACGTTGTCCCAAAACAGACCCCACCGCCTCATTAGAGGCATCGCACATAATTTCAAAGGGTAAGGTCCAGTCGGGAGCAACAACCACAGGGGCAGACGTAAGACTCTCTTTTAATTCATTAAATGCATTCAAACATTGTTCATTAAAAATGAAAGGAGTATCTAAGGTCAATAGTTTGCAAAGTGGACGACTTATTTTTGAAAAGTTTTTGATAAAACGTCTATAAAAACCTGCATGACCAAGAAAGCTCCTAATTCCTTTAACATCTCGAGGCGGAGGAAGGATTTCAATTACATCAGTTTTTACCTTATCAATCTCCAACCCCTTTTTAGAAACAACATGGCCTAGAACAGTGCCACTCTTTTACCATAAAATGGGATTTCTCCCAACTCAAAGTTAGATTTTTCTCAATGCATCGTTCAAGAACTCTTGACAAATTAGATAAACAATTATCAAAAGATGACCCAAAAATCGAAAAATCATCCATAAATACTTCAAGAAAGTCATCAATAAAATCATTAAAAATTGAGAGCATGCACCTTTGAAAAGTCGTTGGTGCGTTGCACAGGCCAAAGGGCTTTCTTCGAAAAGCGAATGTGCCAAAGGGGCATGTGAACGTTGTCTTGCTCTGATCTTCCGGAGCGATGTCCAATTGATAATAGCCCGAAAGGCCATCCAGCAAGCAGTAGAATTCGTGTCCCGCAAGATTGTCGAGAAGTTGGTCAATGAACGGTAGAGAAAAATGATCCTTACGAGTGGCCGCATTTAACTTCCTATAATCGATGCACATACGCCATCCAGTAGTTAGTCGGGTTGGAACCATCTCACCCTTGTTGTTTTCGGCAATGGTGATGCCTCCTTTCTTTGGAACCACATGAATTGGGCTTACCCATTTGCTGTCGGAGATGGCGGAAATGATTCCTTCATCTTTAAGTTTAAAAATTTCTTTCTTAACCACCTCATAAAGCGTTGGTGTCAGTCTCCGTTGACTGTCCCTCACAGGCCATGCATCGGGTTCCATCTCGATTCTATGCATGCAAGTCACGGGGCTTATTCCTTTGATGTCGCTGATGCTTCATCCTATTGCCTCCTTGTGGTTACTTAACACCGCAACTAATTCTTTCTCCTCGTGTTCCGATAAGGCTGAATATATGATGACTGGTTTTGTTTCGTTGGGCTCGAGGAAAACATACTTCAAGTGGCTCGGTAGCGACTTTAACTCCACCTTTGGACCAAGTTCGGGTGCAGTGGCTATTTCACACAATTCTTCATCAAAATCGTCAACCTCTTCATGGTCTTTGTCGATCTCATTCAAATCTATCTCTAACATCTCGGCCACCCTGTTCAAAAACTCTGTGTCGTCCTCGACGCTTAACTCATCTAGCACAGTGATCCCCTTAAGCTCGTGAACACAGGAAGCAATCGGGTCAACAAACGAGAAATCTTCATTCATGTATGGCGAAGGAGTGTTGTGGATATCTTTCAGCGAAAATGTGATTATATCGCCCATCACGGATAAGGTCATCCTTCCTTTGTGTACATCAATTAGTGTACGAGAAGTGGACATAAATGGCGACCAAGCAAAATAGTATGTTCAGTGCCCTCCTTCGGAACCTCGCCGACATCCAGTATGACGAAATCGACTGGAATCACAAGCTCGCCCACCTGAACTAGAACATCCTCGACTATGCCAAGTGGTTGTCTAATTGATCGGTCCGCCAATTGTAGCCGCATCGTCATTGGTCTCATCGTCCCCAAATCGAATTCCTTAAAAAGGGAATAAGGCATCAAATTGATTCCTGCCCCAAGGTCAAGCATGCCTCGTGCTGTCTATCCATTTCCCAAGGTGATGGTTATGCAGAAACTGCAGGGTTCTCTCTCTTTTTTAGGTAGTGGCCCCTTGCATATGGCGCTCACCTCCTTGGTTAATTTAACTTGCTGAAGTGTCTCCAGACGCCGTTCCCTCGCGACTAGTTCCTTGAAAAATTTCACGTATGCGGGCATCGTTTTGATTACGTCTAACAGAGGGAGATTAATGTTGACATTTTTGAGTAGATTGTAAAGTTCCATGAACTTTTTATTCTCTTTGGCTGGGCGTAGGTGACTTGGTAAAGGAACCTTGTCTCGAATAGTGTATGGCAATGCCTTCGGTTGCTGAGTCGGAGACTTGGTGGAATCGTCATTTGTTACAGGAGTGGGTACTTGATTCGGGGAATTACCTTATAACGAACCAGGAGTGTAAGGATTTGGTGACTTATGCATTTGGTCAACCGGTTTAGGGTCATTGTTCGTAGGCAGCCCCTCATTTGCAATGTTAGTGTCCTCTTCGTTTTCTTCTTCGACTCCATTATCTATCGTCTTCCCACTTCGTAATATATGAACCGTGGAAGCTTGCTCGGGTTGGCTCGGAAACTTCCCTTTTTCATTGTCATGTTTGGCCATGAAAGTCGCCATTTGGCCCATCATTTTCTCTAAGTTCTTCACGCTCTTAGATAAATCATCCAAGACCTCTCCTTGCTTATTAACTTGTGTGGTCAGATTTGTCAGTCCATCCCTGTTTCTGATTATCTCGGTGTCTTGGTTCTGTTGCCAAATTAGCAGCTGATCGTTCGGCTGTATAGGAGTAGGTGTCGGCCCGGCTGGTAGTGATTTGCTCGGTGGTGGCGGTGTTGATTTAGTTTGTGCTGGGGCGAAATGTGGATTTTCGGGGCCTCATTTAAAGTAAGGAGAGTTACGATTTGCTTTGAATTTGGGGTTTGTTGGGGCCCTATGCTCATAGGTTGGAAGGTCTATGTTGCGGAATTGATCCTTGATGGTGTATGCTTCAGCGTCGGTATCTTCGTGATACCCCATGGTACATGAATCCACCGAATGCTCTTGCTCTCCACAACGGTTACATGCCTCGAAGGCCTCGTTACTTGGCACCTCAGTTGCCTCGTTAACTCTTATTTTTCGTGGTCGAGAGCTCGTTTGCCTCGACTTCTCGCTCATCCTCTCAAACAGTTGCTTGGCTGCCGTCGCTGTCAAGTTCCCAAAATCTCCCCCAGCAGCTACCTCTATGTTATTTTTGTATGGATCCGAAAGTCCTTCGTAGAAAAGTTGATTCACCATCCCCGGAGAGTTGTGATGGTGTGGGCAAGCTTGTAACAAAGCCTTGAAACGTTCCCATGCTTCGTGAAACAGCTCCCCGTCCTGCTGGACAAAATTGGTTATTTATCTCCTTATGTGGCCCGTCGTCTGAGCTGAGTAGTACTGATTAATGAATTTGTCGCTCACCATGGGCCAGTCGACCAGAGATCTCGGTTCCAGTGATAGTAGCCAAGACTTGGCTTTATCCTTCATGCAGCTAGGAAAACACACCATTTAAAGGTCTTCGTGATGAAGCCCCGGAGATGGAATCCTACTAACTTCGGCATAGAACTCCTTGAGGAACGTTAGTGGATCTTCGTTGGCGAGGCCGTGAAATTTCGGGAGGTTGTTGATGATATGAGGTTTTAACTCGAAGTCTCTCGCAGTCCTGCCCAACACAATGGCAGAGCTATAGGGACCCACTTGAGGGGTCGTGAACTCTCTTTATCTTGGTTCGCGCGCCTCCCGTTGGTATCTTTCTTGGTGATTTTTCCTTGTGTAGTTCCTATCGTACTCGTTCCTCTCACTGTAGTTGTCGTTTGCGAGCCAATCATTAACCCGCTCGTCGCCATGGTAAGATCTCTCGGAATACTTGTCTGGAATGTGGCGGTGGCGATTCCTATCCCCTCTTCTTTGGCCGTCATTCTGGTCTATCACGTTTCGTTGAATATTTTCCCAGTACTCGTGCGGTTGTACCGGTCCATCGGGACGAATTGGTTCACTCCCATACCCATTTCTTTGTTGCACGGGTGGATGCCTTGGTGGTTGATCGTCCTCGTTGTTATGGGCATGGTTGTCTAGTCGCAACATCGTTTCCGGAATCGGATCATAAATAAAATCAGTCGTGGTAGACGATTCACTTGTGGATGAGTGAGGTGGTCTCACTTGATTRGAACGATGAACGTTGTCGATGAATGGTGCAAGTTCGAGCCTAAGCGATCTACGACCTTGCATGAACTTAACAACAAATTAAACGCATCGACTAGAGAAACAATTATACAAATAAACGACTACAWTAAAAATAAAAATGAACAAARATATTTTTGAAAKCRTTWMTWTYMTCCCCGGCAACGGSGCCAAAARTTTGATTCAAGCTTTTGTGTTGCCTACTTATGAAAATTTGTCAAAAGATCAATAGCTTTGCCCGCAAGAGAACAAGGTCGCGCGTAGTTTGGCAACTTGACTCGAGCTCTTCTCTCGAGGAAACATACAATCGGAATTTTAAACAGTTTGTTCAACGCAAGAACGCATACAAATTGGGGGGGGGGGGGGTGGGGGGGGGTTGATTGTTTTTGTTATCTATGAATTTAAAACACATGAACAATAATTAAAATTAGGTAATTTAATTCAGCAATTGAATTTATAAATTAGAGAAATTATTCTAAGAACTCAAGAAAGATTAACTAGTGTAAAATCAAGCAATTATCAAGAACGCAATGCAAACGAAACGAGTTAACTAAAAAGAATAATAACCAAGCATTAATTAAACTAAAGATTACGAATTTAATACCAAAAGTATCTAGGGTTCTAAGCATAAAATAATTCAAAAACAATTATTGAAAAGTAGCTACTTAATTGCATAAAATAAACTACGAAAACGAATAAAGGGTTTAGAGTACTTATTAAACTAGAAAGCATAGTAAATTCTCCAGCTAATCCGGAGAGGTGGGCTGATCTTGGTCGAAGAACTAATCGCCAACTCACGGTTGGAACTTTGAGCCTCACGATCCTCGAATTTTCAATCTTGATCAACTGTTGTGATATAAATGTGGATGGTGTTGTTCTCGAACCAAAAGGATCGAATATTCAGAGTGTGGGAGAGAGGTACATCCTTTTGGGACGGACTTAGGGGGGTTTAAATAGATTTCCCTTAATTTGGAGCATAAGAAACCCTAAAATCCCGATTCTGGGACGCCGCGTCGACGGTGCGTCGACTGACGCGTGCCAGTGCTCAGCGTCGCTGCTGCCTGGGTGTGTGCGTCGGCTGGGCGGGTGCGTCGACTGACGCGGTCATGGATCGACGCCTCAGAGAATTGCGTCGATAGTGCGTCGACTGACGCTCCCTCAGTCGACGCTTCAGCAAGTTGCGTCGACGGTGCGTCGACTGACGCTCCTTCAGTCGACGCTTCAGCAAGTTGCGTCGACGGTGCGTCGACCGACGCTCCTTCAGTCGACGCTTCAGCAAGTTGCGTCGACGGTGCGTCGACTGACGCTCCTTCAGTCGACGCTTCAGCAAGTTGCGTCGACGGTGCATCGGTCCTGCATCGACTGACGCGGATCATGGCTCGCGTCGACGCTCGTGTCAGTCGACGCGACAGAGCGTCTTCCTCAACATCTCTATCTTTTGGCTACTCGTTCACCGGAAAGCTCGTTCTCCATTTATTGAACATCAATGTCATCTAATTACGCGCCGAACTCTTATGGTTACTTAGCTGTAAGGTGAAAAACAACGAAATATCACCTAATTGCATCAATTACGATCAAAATACGGTAAAATAAGTTGAGAGTATAAATATACGAATTAGAGTTTAAACTACCCAACTTATACCAAAAATAATAAGAAAAACAAGCTATAATACTACTAAAATAAGGACAAATATGTGCTAATCATGCACTATGTTTAATTTGTAATGTTTGAATTTGTCATGTCATCATCTTTCTTATTTAATCAAATGTGTAATCTTTTATTTTTTCTTATTCAATAAAATTACTTTTTTAATGTTTATCTAAAATTGTTGATGACAATACTATATATGTATCAATAGGTTTTTCAACTTTTCATGTGACAAGACTTGACATTATTCCACACGTTTTTCAACTTTGTTTGTGACAAGACTACACCATAAGCATTATATTTTCATCTTTAGCTGTGACAACGACAACACGTTSAATACAACTGTCTTGTGAGATTTGTAACTCATCTATAAATTTGAAATATTATACTAAATTCTTTACAACCAATTCACTCCCTCACACCTTTGGTTTTCTCCATCATCTAATTATTCTCATAACAAAAAGAAAAAATGAGTTCAAATCAGCCTAACAATGTACCATATTCTGAATTCGAAGAAGATTTCTTTTTCTACGATACGAATTCAACCGAATGGAGCATCCATATGGATACTAAGCTTGTTGATGACCTCCGTGAGAGTAAGCTCAATGGTGTCTACGATCTCAAAAGAGGATTACGCAACAATATCACGTGGATCTTGTTGGACAAAACCAATGGTGCATTCGGGAAAGACTTCACAATGGACGACATAACCGCTCGAGTTCAACTTTTGGAAAAACGGTACAGGCATTTTCATATGATGTTGGGAAATGAGCATTGCACTTGGGATCATGAGACCAACAAAGTGTAATCGCCAGATTTGCTAGTACGATTTTGGAACGACGTCGCAGGCGATGCTGAGTTTACTGCTGCATATCTAAAGTATGGAGAACCTTTATTCGATTTGATGGACTTGGTATTCAATAAAAACCATCTAAATTGCATTTGTCAATAACACAATCTCATTGGAAATCCGCCATTACGAATGTGATCGCATCCGTGTAATATCAAATTACTGTAATTGTTATTTTAATCTTTGTTGTTGTTGTGTCTTCATTTGATTGTATTTTTAATTTGAAATTAAAATTTCTTGTCATTTATTTATTTATATTATTTTATTGTATTTTTTATTTTCAAATAAACTTATGTAGTTTTAAGACATTATTATGATATGTTTATTTATTTTAATTAATAAATTTTTTAAATAAATTATAAATATAAAAACCTAAAAACTAGATAATATAAATAAATAAATAATATGTGTGTTAGGGTTAGGGCCGATTTTTATTTTTTTTTGCAAAAAAGCCCCGGGACGTCATTTCCAAAGGCGTCCCGATCCCGGATATTTTTTTTTCAAAATCTACCGGGATACTATTTCGAAAAGCGTCCCGACCCCCCGTGTTTTTTTTTTCATTTCGGCCCCAAAAGTTTTGGGGCCATAAATTTTGGTCTGTGACGCTTTTGGGAATAGCGTCCGGGTAGGCGAGACGCTCCTGGGAATAGCGTCCCGCCTTATTTTTTTAATTTTTTTTGAAAGTAACATATTTTTTTAATTCTTATTTAAATTTATATTATGGGCTAATTTTTTTTGCCCCCCAAAGTATTTTTTGTTCCACTTTGCCCCCTGATGTACAATAATTTTCGACGTTGCCCCCCAAACTTTATTTTCGACAGAATATTCCTTCAAGATTCCATCGGCGGGCAGTTGGGGGGCAAAGTGAAAGAATCTTATAGTTTGGGGGGTAAAGTGCAAAAAATCTTATAGTTTGGGGGGCAAATTAAAATAATATAAATATTAAATTCTTGTTTTAAAATTTTATATTTGAAAAATATATATAATTTTTATCTTATACTCACACACACAAAGTTGTCAATACAATTCCAATTTTAAAAAAAAACACCCATAAATTTTTAATTAATATTTATAATTTTATAAATATAAATATTGTCAATACATCTTTTATATTATTAAATATGAAACACATGACTAAGTATTATGTAAATTATTAGGCTAAGTAACATAATAATATATTATTATGTATTATGATTGAACAAAATAAAATAAATGTGTATTTTGTATATGCATTATAATATTATGATACGAAAAATAAAATCATCATTCGATATTATTATTTGTATAAAAGTGTGATTAAATACTATATCAATCATGAGTTCATTATTATATAAGATTATAATTACCGAATGATTAATATAATTAAAATCTTGATATTATAAAATTTTAATTATATTAATCATTCTATAATTATAATCTTATATAATAATTAATGTACTCGCGATTAATATAGTATTTAATCACATTTTTTATACAAATGAAAATATTGAATGATAATTTTATTTTTTGTATTATAATAATTTACATAATACTTAGTCATGTGTTTCATATTAAATAATATAAAAAAGGTATTGACAATATTTATATTTAGAAAATTATAAATATTAATTAAAAATTTATGGGGGTTTTTTTTAATTGGAATTGTATTGATAACTTTGTGTGTCTGTGAGTATAAGATAAAAATCATATATGTTTCTCAAATATAAAATTTTAAAATAAAAATTTAATATTTATTATTTTAATTTGCCCCCCAAACTATAAGATTTTTTGCACTTTACCCCCCTAACTATAAGATTCTTTCACTTTACCCCCCAGCTGCCCGCCAATGAAATCTANATTTGCCCCCCAAACTATAAGATTTTTTGCACTTTACCCCCCTAACTATAAGATTCTTTCACTTTACCCCCCAGCTGCCCGCCAATGAAATCTAAAAGGAATATTCCACCGAAAATAAAGTTTGAGGGGCAAAGTCGAAAATTATTGTATATCAGGGGGCAAAGTGGCAAAGTGAAAAAAAACTGCATACTTAAAGGGGCAAAAAAAAAATTATCCCTTATATTATTTATTTAATTATACCGAGAATACCATGCTCTTTTATTTTAAAATTAAATACTTAATTAACAAAATTTTACATCTAATATATATTCTATTGACATACATAATTAGATATTATAGTACAATATTATTTAATTATCAAATATAATTTGACATAAAATATAATATAATAACATATTATTATTCGTTTTTCAATTATGATTTGACATTTACATTAAAAAATTAAAAACTTTGAATCCTATATAATTTTTATTATTTTATAGTTTTGAATACCCCAATATTTCGAATAAAAAGGATTCAAAATTCCAACTAATATTAATACAAACAAGCGAAAATACCTTCCCTTACCAGATTAATGATTTAATCTAATAAAAAATAGGATTAATCATGTTCATTGATTTCATTAGATTTAGAATCCATATCTCAGGGTCATGTTTGAACCAGTATTTGTTGTGGAATCATAATTTTCATAATCTTAATATATTCAAAATTATGTAAATAGTAAATATTCTTATTTGTTATAAGACTTTTATTGTAGATGTCAAATTAGCTAAGAAGTTGGTGTATTATTATATTGTATTTTATATCAAATCATGATTAAAGTTAACGATGTTATATTATAATATTGTATTCAATAATATTTATTAAGTTATATGTGTTAATAATTAATTAGGTTTAAGTGATTGTTTATTGAATATTTTATTTTTGAATTTTATAATAAAGAAGTATTTCATATTTATAATACTAATCCAGTTTTCTGAACCTGGGGCAAAAAGGCCCCAAATGTTATATTTGAATCATATATATACACAGACACACTGAGCACCACCGCTGAGTCATTATACCGTGAATCTGCAAGGTGCCCAGTAATCTAATTTACCATCGTATATAACTGACATATATCATCATATATAACTGATACATATCATCACAAATAATTAAAATTCTAAATCTAAAATCTAAAACTCAAAAATGAAAAAAAAAAAACGAAAAATTAAACCCTACAAATGGAAAACTAAACCCTACAGTGATTAAAGCTCGAAATTGAATATTAAACTCTAAATCCTGAATTTCAATCACATATCATCACATATAACTGACACATACCATCACATATAACTAACACATATCATCACATATAAATGGTAGAATGATAGATTTCTGCCGGGACCTTAATATAAAAAACTAATTAAAAAAAATAGAAAACTAAACCTTAAAATGGAAATTTAAACCCTAAAAATGAAAAACTAAACCCTAAGATGCAAAACTAAATTCGAAAATGGAAAAGTAAACATAAACTCTAAATTTTTGTTACATACATCACGTATAACTGCCATATAGCATCATGTATAATTGAATGATAATAAATTTTTACAGGATTCACCTAGTAAGGTATATCCAAGTGCATGTAATAAATTGCCCCATCCGCTGACTTTTATTTATTATTTCTAAACTTAATAATTTAATATATTCAATAAATATTGCCTTAAATAAATAATCTATCTATACTACTAAAAGTACGAATGTTTTTGTAAAATTTGAGTAGCGAAATATATTTCAATATTTTATATTATATAAGGTAAAATTGTAATTATACATATGGCCTAATAAAAAAGGATGTAAATGTCCTAATTCTAATTAAAATGGGACAACGAATTTTAACTCTTTAGAATTCCATTTAATATAGCACACATAATGTGATAGAAAAAAAAAATGGAAGTAGTTTAATATATTAGGAATCTATTTAAACTTTAAAATTAATTTTGTTTCAAATTAAAATTAACACATGGAACTTTACGTTTGAACTTTTGTTATAATTTAACCTTCCACTTGAACTACTAATTACATTCATTAGGTTATAGATATTGATAAAAGGTCTCGTATCTCTCAAATAAAATACATATGTTACTTTTGAGTTGAACAAGATTATAGGCATACAATAACAGTACAATTTTATTATATTGTAAAGTAACTTGTAATGTAAATTTTAAAATATTAAAAATAGACTTGACTTTAAATTATTTTTTAGTTTTTAATTTTTGAATTGAGGTGGCAAAGTGAACTATTGTACAAAGTATAGGTGACATATTTTTTAAGGGAGATTTCATGCCGTCCTAATTATATTATTTTTTATTTTATTATAACTATTAAATTATTTAAAAAAAATAAGTAATGAAGTAGATCAATAAATGTAAATTGAGGAGGGGAGGAATATGATGCTTTCACGGTACCTAGCCATTTCCCATTATTTAAAATATACTTATAAATTTAGTTCCAAAAGTGTTTCCACTTTTGATACCCCACTTTCTGAGCATATCAAGTTTTGTACCCATACTAGTTTAATAACCAGCGATCACGTGGATATAAATAAGAAATGAGAACTTAGCATATAAGAGAACTCCTAATTTTAAGTCGGTTGTGATATTTATGGTATTATAGTAGGAGAAGGGAACCCTAGCCTGGGGAACACTTCTTTTGTCTATATAAAGAGGACTCAGGCCTCATTCTCTATTCTAAGTTTATTTCTGATCTTGCGCACTATTGATCTCTCGCACTCGCTAATTTAAGCATCGAAGGGACTAAGTCGGAGTCGTCACCGCCTTGGCTTAGGTTTTATTTTGCAGGATCGATCAGGTCGATAGGAGGTTCTTGGAGATCAATTAGGTAGGTCACTGATCACATATTTGAGGTCAGTACCACTTATTCTTGAAGCACCATCAACATGCAATTTCAAGCGTATGTAATAATTCGGTTTCCAATAAACAAATATCTAAAATAGGGTTCGTTGGTGGATAAGAAGGAAAAATAAAAGAACAAAAACATATTAAATGGAGATGCAATAACTTAGCAGCAGTAAAAAAAAACCAAACTACTATAGTTTACTAGAGATGCAAAGAAATAGCAATGAAATTAGTGTAATGTAATAACATAAATGCAAGAAATCCAAGGCTGACATTTCATTAACAATGCCACAATTGTCCAAATAGTGTGAGACAATTATGAGGGTAATAAATGTCGACATGAATGACCTCGTTATTTTGAGAAGTCGACCATGTCCCGAATGTGGGCCCCGACTCTATCACCAAAACCTCCTTGTTGAGTTTCACCACAAGCTCATGCACCACCGCTTGCCCACCACGCTAGCACCTATCACCACTACTCCCGCCATTTATATTGGTCAATTGGAAATGGCCTTGTTTTTCTGCCGCCGTCGTGAGGGCCCATAAAACCATCGCCCTCTCAAAGGAATTTCAAAAATATGACATAGTATTCAAAAAACGTGTGGGTTCAAAATAAAAGAGATGGAGGGGAGAAGTAACATCGGCGGATTTTTTTCACGGCAAAGGCGCGTCGGATGGTGAAGTAGATTTTCGATCTAGTTTTCTTCAAGGGTTCGATGTCAGAGACAGAGAAAGGAAATAAAGAAATTCGTTCCCTTTTCTACTTTTCATGTGAGACTTAAAATGTTGAACAGGCATGGGTTTTGGGCGGGTTAGGGGCTCTATCACACGATAAGAGACCCGTATAACGGCCACATTTGAGCTTTATCCTTTTTTATTTTCTTTGATTTTCTTCTAATTTCCTAAAATACCAAGGGAATGAAATACCCTTGGGAGTTTATATTTTCTTTCTTTATTTTTATTCCCAAATCTTCCGAGGGCCCTTGGTATTACCGAGAGGAAACACGTACCCTCAGTAATATATATATTTTTTCTTTTTTTCCACTATTTGTCGAGGGTGAAAAATTCTCTCGAATATATCAAGGGTATTTTATTCATTTCGGCAATACTGAGGGCGAAATTGTCCTCTCGGTATAAATTCCCTCGAAATTTTTTCGGTGTTGTCATCGGTAATAGTGGCGATAAATATTGGCGTCAGATTACAAAAGGATTTACCGAAGGTGTCATTATCGAAGGTCTAATTCTTCGGTATTGCTCTCAGTAGAAATCACCCTCAGTAATATAATACCGAGGGCATATTTGCTTTCAGTAATGCCCTCGATAAATCACTTTTCTGTAGTGCGAGAAATACAACAAATTTACATTTTATAATAGTAATAGATGTAAGTGAGTCAATTCAGTGCAATATGTCAAAATAAAGTGGTAAAAGTAAGCTATTGCGTATAAATGATTAATAATATGGAATGAGCATCTGATAAAAAAAAAATGATGAGTTATCAAGCAAGTTGATAAATTATTGAAAGATATACGACGGAATGTGTTGACAATGTTTGTGGAAAGTGATTTCTTTTATTCTTTTCTTTTTTATTCTTTTTTTTTTTTGATATTTTAGAAAAGTATTTGGAGTCGTTAATAAGGCAACAATCCAACAAACTATTTCTGAGGTGTAATTGAGGTTGTGGCCTAAAATAAAAAAAAAAATTATAAAGGAACCAATTGATACTAAACTCAACACTGAAGTTTAGAAGAGATAATTGTTGGTCGTGGATGAAGATGACTTGTTGGTTGTGGATGAAGATGTTTTGTTGGGTTCTAACCGCACAATATATAAATTCATGTTCGATGGGTAAAAAAATATTAACTTTCTATATGTTGTTTTTCTAATTTATTATTTGATTTGGTTTAGACAGAACATGGGTCATAATACTTCAACCGATTGAGATTATAATCATCAATCAAATTTTGATCCATCAAATGACGATTTAAATGTAGGGGTTGTTGCAATTGAAAATATGTCAACCCAATTTGAAAGATGAGATGAAGAAACATTAACTCCAACAGTCAAATATACGAAGCATGTTGCATATTCAAAAGAGGAGAAAAAAAAACAACTCACAATGAAGATCACGGAGATGATATCAGGTAATGACGATTGACGATAATACTATCAACATTCTTAGAAAGAATAATACAAAAATACCATGGGAATCAAATAATAAAAAAACTAATAAAGATATGAGACTATTTAAAAAAAAAAAAAAGGTGTGTAAAGAGATTCTTGATATAAAATAGTGAGAAGACGTATCCTCAAGATCAAGCAAGAAAATGATTAGTGTGATGTCTATTGAAAATTAAAAAGCTTATATGTTGTCTTTCAAAAAAAGAAAATAGAATTTATTGGATATTTATTTTAGGGATAATTACTAATAGGTACTTGTAATATACGCGTTTATTACTTTTAGTACCTAACGTATTTTTGGAAATTCAATTCCTATAGTACACGTGTTTTTCGCTTTTAGTACTTAACATATTTTGGAAACTCAGTACCTGTACTATACGAATTTGCAGTTTTAGTAACTCGGGCAGCCTAGATGAGGCGATTCTTAACAAAAATTACCTCTAAAAACTTTGGGCAGCCAGGAGTTGAATATTATCCTTAGAGGAGGTGATTCTTAACAAAAACGCCTAAAAAATTAATTGTTTTATATGTTGAATAATTTTTATGATTTTTTTTTATTTTACGATGTTTTTAAGTTTTTTTTTTTGGATTTTATTAAATAACTATTTAATATTTAGTTATAATTTATTATATTTGTATCTGGTGTTAAAATGTTTTGAGATTTATTTTATATTATTTTATAATAATTTTAATTTTTTAATTTTTTATAATTTAAATAATGAAACCTCAAAAATTCATTTTTGTCAAATCCAAAACCTTTTTATCTTTCCACGCAATTCCCTTTCAAAATTCTAGATTCCTATCTGACCTATTACGAATAGTAATATAATTAATTTTACTCCAACTCCAAAACCCCTAAAAATCTAGACACCAATAAAGTTTTCATGAACGAACATGTCGCTTTATAAACCTAGTTAAATAAATAGAAATGTAACATTATAAATATTTATCAAAAATGAAAAGGAAAATAAAAATCATTGTAAAAATATAAAATAAATATGAAAACATATTAACATCGGATAAGAATGTATTAATTATAACTAAATCTTAAATAGTTTATTTAATAGAATCAAAAAATGAACTTTCAAACATTGCAAAATAATAAAATAACTCATAAAAAATATGAAGTCACCTAAATAAATAAGATAATATATTATATCTAAATACTTAGTTAATAAATTTACAAATGTAAAAGAAAAAAAATGCACAACTTTGTTAAGAACCACCTCATTTGGGGCCGTTAGAGAAGGTTTTATAATGAACTATCTGGATAAGTACAAATTCATATACTACTAGTGTAGACACCCGCGTATTACGCGGGCATAACGAAATAAATACATAATAAAATAAAATTGAAAAATAAAATTTAAAAATTGAAAATTGAATTGTTCATGCAATAAAATATATTATGGAGTAATATAAGTAAGGTTATAAGTTATATAACAGTTTGAAAATCACATAATGGAGCTTGATATAGAATTCCTTTAAGATTTTGAATTATATCTGTATCATAAATAACAACATACAGAGAATATTGGGTGGCATTTTCAGGATCCACATCAGATACCTATTTTGACAGAACTATCATATTCAAAAAACTTTTTAATCTCCTATAATGATTTCCAAATCAGCATTATACTTGCTATAAGCCATTGAGCAGAAACGGTTCGAACCCGAAATGGAGAAAATATAGGTGATAAGTCAGTTCAGGTGGGACTTTACATCCAATCCAACGCATTCACGAATTATAAAAATTATCAGTAAAAGTGGACACAATTCTATCAATTAGGGGTGTACAAATAAAAAGAGAGTTTAGAAGAGAGTTTTCATAATAAAAAGAGAGAGAGAGAAACACAAAATTATCAGTTCGAGACATTGGAAGCAAGATGATCCTGACATCAATCCTCATAGCACATCCAAAATCACAAAAAATCAAAAACATTATCTAAAACATTTCATAAGAACAAATCCTATTAAAAGACACCAAACACAGAAACTAAGTGCACCGGATAATGAGGTTATGCTTAGCACCCAGTTTGACGAAGTGTTTTCATATCCCTTGAATGCCTGAAATTGTAGTAAGATAATTGTTTTTCTGTCTAATTTTATCTAATTGATTCATTTTCCTAAAAATTTTTTTACCTTATCGGCAAGTATTTGTTGCAAGACTCGGACAAACTGTGCACCGACCGAATGCCCAACAAAGTGGATTGGGTGACCCTCGTCCCATTCTATATAATGCCCTGCAATTTTCACTTGTCAACTAGAAATTTCACACAAAAAAATAAATAAAAATAAACCAAATTTCATACCTTGTTCATAAATTCTGCCAAATTGGTTCTCCGCCGCACAAGGAGAAGGCGAAGAATCGTTAATCTGCAAAGACATCGCTGGGCCTGAAAGAAACTTGCAAAGACGCTTCCGTTAGAAGACTCTGGCGAAGACGGAGATGCCAAATTGAAATTCTAGATCCATTTTTCCCAAATTTCATCAAAACAATTATGAATTACATAAGAATTATTTTTGGGAAAGGAATGAGATAACTTTTCTTATGAAAAGTAGCGAGAAAAGAAGGCGAGGGGGAGAGGCGGATTTTGTGAGAAGCCCTAATTTTTTAGACGAAGAAACGAATGGAAGAAAAATCATTATTTATACCTAGTTAAAAAAATCCTAAAAGGTAGTATTTTAACCCGAACTACATGAGACAGACACATCAACTTTTAGAGCTGCCAGAAGACGACATGTGTCATCCGAAACAACCTCTAATTGACACATAAGTTAGGGTGTCTGATGCAGACCAAAATGTCCATACGTAATATTATTTGATTTACGAGGTTATTTGTGGTAAGCGACCTCATTTATGGGAGAGGGTGTTCCTCCTAGAAGATGAGCGAGCTGTGTTATGATTTTGAGAAGTGAGCGAGCTGTTTTGGTATTAGCGAGCTGTTTGTGAAGATTGGCGACCTGTAGTATGGGGATGATTTTTCATATAGGGTCGTGATCTCTTGTAATTTGGGCTGAGTACTTGAGCCTGTTTGTGAATTTGATGTACGTGGATTGTTATGGGCCTGGTGGGCCGTAAGATCCGGCTTATTTTGGTACTTTATTGAGAGGTTTATTGTTTATGGGAATTTACTATATGGGAGGATTTCTAATTATAAGACAGTTGTGGTATTTATGGAATTGTGGTAGGAGAAGGTAACCCTTGTTGGGGAAGGACTTCTCTTGTATTTATAAAAGGAGTTGCATACCTCTCATTATTTTCATGAGCTAATATTGACTTAAGTATCGGAGAGTCTTAACGGGTTGGGGGTGGGACTCCTACCCGTTCGAGACGCTGTTTTGCAGGATCAGCAGGTCGCCAGGAGATTCGAGGAGGGCTTCCCAGGTCGCTGTAGCATATTCAGAAGTAATTACAGGTCGCTGATCTCTTTTGAGGTTAGTACCCCTTTATTTGGTAACCCAACTTTTTGGACTTATCAAATTGGCGCCGTCTGTGAGAAAGAGGGACATCGAGTCCTTGAGCGAAAGACGTGAGTTACACAATACACAATTTTCGTAGGTCTAAAATATGACTGCGCAATAAATTTCAAAAATCTTTTTCTACTGTTTCAACCGTTGGATCGCGTTAAAAATTTTACTAAACCTCAGATACCTTTTAAATTACGTTTTGAACGGTGGAGATCGAATTTTGAGATGTGAGGGAATTTATATAAATTTTCGATCGAAGCAATTTTTATTTTCGGAAAATCCTGCGCAGTGTTTTTCAAAATACGATTGTGCATAATATAACCGTTGGATCAACTTAAAAATTGGATATGTTAATATAAACATGTTGAAGTTTAATCTGAACGGTGGAGATCTGATTATGAGTTTGGAAAAATCTTATAACGAATTTTAGATAGATCTGATCCTGTTTGAGTTGAATTTTGGGTATAATATGTATGATATATAGTGGTTAAATATGAATAGTGGTGAAGATCAAGTTTTGAAGATTTGTGAACACGAATAAAGGTTGTGATGCTTGTGTTTTATTTATTGATCATATACTAACAGACTGAGTAAGGTCTATTCGTTGAGTTTGTATTAATGTTGGTTTTTGAGAATTACCTTATGTGTTGCTTGGACCTTAATCCCGGAATGGTCAACGCAAATGAGGTCGCGTGTTCAAATATTTAAGGTCGATTTATTTTGGTGTTCGGAGTCTAAGACGATGAGGTCGCCCTTCACCAATCACGATAAGTTTCCTTCTTATATTTACAAAATTGGTTATTTCGCGCAAACTTTTGGCATGATTGGTACGGCGGATGGTCTTTATTGATTACTTATTACTTCAATTGTTTTTTGATCGATGGACGCGTAATGGCTCTTGATTAAATACGATGAATTAAACCATGTTTAATTAGAAGGTCTATGGATATAAGAATAATTCTCAGATTTCACGATGTTGTTAATTAATGTTAACAACATCAGATTATCAACATCGATTAGAACAGAATATAAACGTGCAGCGGAAAATAAAAATAGAGAACACGATTAAACAAATTCAGTTCACAAGTAAATACTTGTGAACTTGGGTGTACAAACCCGTAAACTATATTACTTTCAATTCACGTTCAGTACACAATTATAAAGTAATATATGAAAACTAAATATCAAGAAACTTGATACTAAATACTTGTTGCCGGAATGGCAAAATCTCTTCGATTGGTCACGCAACTTCCAAGATCTTGTTACTCACGAACGTTGGCTCCAAGTAGTTTTCTTCACCGTGTTCTTCTTCCTTTCTTGTGCGTCTTCTTGCGTCGATTCTCCTCCAAGAATTCCGTGCGTAAATCTCTAATAAAATCACGTCTCTCAAGTGTAGGATTACTTGTGTCTTAAATAGACAACTAAGAATCCTAAACTTGGTAAAATCCTAAAAACAAARCATAAACACAATCTAGGAATAATTTAAAGTCTTGTGCATAAACTAGGAAACATAAAATTGTCCTAAATCTAGTTCCCTAATTTATTTTGTGCCCAAGAAAGGCAAATAACAAAATAGGAATTATTGCCAAGAATAAATTCCTCAACAATCTCCCCCTTTTGCCTTTCTGGACAAAACACTAAGACGCAAACACAAATGAAAATACTAACTCCCCCTAAGTTAGAAAACTCCCCCTCAATAAAACACCCAGTGTTGTTAACATACAAACCAACATTACAAGCCAACATTGTTCAAAACAGTTTGCTCAAAATAAATAGAGTAAAGGAACTCAATGACTTCGAATCCTCTTTGACCGTCGAGGAGATGTCGAAGTTCCTTCACCATCCTTCTTCCTCTTCTTCTTCTCCCTTAGTTTCTTAATTTTCTTCACAGCCTTGTTGCGCGCCCGTATTCGTTTACGCCTCCTCTCGTGAGCAAGGCTTGCCAAGGCTTCGGCGGCAACAGCATCAGCATCAGCTGCAGTCTCAGTTCCGGCAACATCAGCAACATCCTCATCTTCTCCAGTAACACTCTCTCCCCCTATGTTCGCGTCACTTTCTCCCCCTTTTTGACCAGAAAGGGAAAGGGCCTCCAACAACGAGCAACGAAGCGCCTGTAGCTTAGAAATTTGCACATCTATGGAGGCAACATGCGCACGCAAGAGCTGCGCAGAAATGCGAACCATGTTGGGAACTTCCGTCTCAACATCACTAGCAACATCGGCAGGAGCAGGAGCCTGCCACGGCAAATCGAGCACCCTCGCGCCAGTAGTGTGTTGGCCCCTAAAAGCGAACCAATCTACATCACCCGTGAGCACATCATCTGGGTGAAGCGTCAGACCCTGGCTCTTCAGTAGCCTGAAYATAAGAGAAGGAAAYCAKAAKGAGGCAGCCGACCTAGATGTGGCAAACTTAGTCACGATATCAAAAACATGGTGGCCGAAACTAAACTTAACTCCCTTCCCAAGRTTGAACAAAAACTGGGCCTGAGGCCGAGTAACAACTGTAGTATTCCTGGAAGGGACCCAATTWCAGAGTMSCACCTTATGCATAATAGAATATAAGGAAGAAAGCCTAGTGCTAGGTAACTGCTCAAACCATGAATGGACCATCCCACCCGACAGAAAAGACACAACCTCATCCATATCCTCCACAGAAAAATTACCCCGGTGCGTATTTGTGCCAAACAAATCATCAATAAGGTCAGGGGTAAAGGCAAACACTTTGCCTCTCAGAAAAACCTTCCCATAGTTCACAGAACTTAAATCGGCAATTGATGGCAGCATGTTGGCATAAAACTCAAGAAAAATATCCCTAACAAATGGAATTGCAGTGGAGACCGTGGAATACATACCATGGAAACAGAGATACGCTATCAGATTGTGGCGCTCAAATAGGTCAAACGGCACCTTCCTCTCAGCGATCATATGTCGGGTTTGATAAACATCAAACATCTCAGCAGCTTCAGCGGTTAAAAATTTCTCGGAGAAGGGTTCCATATCCTCAATTTCTGGCGAAGGAGTAACAGTGCCAGCTGAAGATTGGGAATGGTCACAAGCAGCCGAGGAGGACTGCGCGGGGGAATGCGATGGAACAGGAACAGACGCAGCGCGGGCGGACGAGACAGACCTAGAGTGACTCAATGTTGGTAAGGGACTACCAACATGGCTACCAACATCGTCCTTGGCAGCTGTCTTCTTTTTCTTCTTGTC